>JAPYYV010003983.1:0-17368 GCA_030522625.1 Copidosoma aretas
ATAAAAAGAACAACCGCTGTCCATGCGAGACATTATACCAAGGAACAACAAAGTCGTATCATATCACGTGTGCTCGTAATTTTCTAAATGTTCAAAATACCATGCAGTCACAATGCCATGTAGCAAACATGCCCGTAGAGCCCAGCCGTAGTAACGAAAACGACGATAAAGGAAATGAAACAGGGAAACTGCGGGCACACCACACTGTACAATACACCCAAGCGCCTGAATTAATCGCCCGGCGGTTTCGGCGGACGCGGGGGAGCGAGTCAAACTCGGCCAAGTCCCGCAGCAACGAGTCGCGGGCGCCCGACGCGGCGCCATCATCGGCGAAGAGCTCGGCCGTCGAGTTTTCCCCCGGTCGCGCGCACTGCACTTTCGGCCGGATGGTAGAGTAACTTACACGGTCCGTCCGGGGAAAAAACCTGCGCGAGGAGATATAAGTGAAAAGGCAGGGACGAGATCGCGAGCCGTGGGCGCCAGGAGTGATTAGAACGGCGATTCTTGCGAGTCGCGAGACTCGCGAGCCGTGACAAGTACGGAGATAGCGCACGGAGCGGAAAGTTTCACCGGCTATTAGCGGGCGCTCGAGGGCGTGCCCTGTTATCGGCTCGGCGCCGCGGCCGGATCGAGTCGCCCCCGAGCGCCGGATAATTATAATTGCTCGGTGTGGTCGTCGCCTGTTTCAGTCCACCGAAAGTTGGCGGCTGCAGGTGTGCGGGCCTAGTTTGAGCGCAATCAACGTAGCGCGCGCAGGTGCTGAAGATGAGTAATTGGATTGGGGTCGTCGAGCGATGATTTTAGGGATCGCGATGCCGGGGAACTTGGGAGTCTTTTGTGGAAAGCGGCTTCAAGTAGCTCGTTACGCGGACAACTGGAGCGTGGAAAGGTGCCTTTTGCTCGGAATCTCGTTGCGCGCCACCTTTTTTTTTTTTTTTTTTCGGTGCCAAAGGCTGGTTGGAACGCGGTGTGTTTTTCGTAGTGCTCGACAATAGATTCTGTAATTGTGAAAAATTGCCGCCAATTATTGGCACGAAACCTTTCGAAGCTCTCGTTCGCCAAGATTTGTTCAAATTCTCATTTCTCATACCAATGAATTGTATTGTTACAACTTTATCATTGGTATCAGAATATCTTCAACGATTTCCACGCTTGCCATTTTTTTTTTTATATTCCGATCAATAAGATTGACAACTTTTCTAAAATACTTGTCTGTATTTGTACGAAGATAATTATACTTTATCTCGCTGAAAAATTTAGCAAAGAACTTGAACGATACAAGGAAAACATCTGTGTTCTGTTGAGACAGAAGGACGAGATGCTCAAGAGAAAGAAAGAGAAGCAATATAGAGGACAGTGAAGATAAAAACTGTGGACAAACTCTAGCCAAGAAATATAAGAGCACAAGAAGGAGCGAGACGAATTATATTGACATAATGGAGTTTCGGCAGCCGCGCGTTAATGAGATCTCGCCCATGGAACCCCACGCCAGGGGCGCTGGTATTTCTCCCTCATTATATACTGTACTATTCGTGGCTGTACTATTATGTCGATGTTTACAATTAAATGCCCTTCATCCCCTCCCCGCTCGTTCGTCCATAACGACCCCCTCGAGCGCCTATAATATAGATGTATGTTGTATATAGTACGCCTTTATCATTGGGTAGCGCCACCATAATGAGGTCCGCAAAACTTTTGCATCGCCTGTAATCTTCACCATCAGAGCAGACTCCTTTTTACTTCTTTGGTTGAAGCAATGCATGAGGTTCCATGCGAGCTATTTCATTTAAAATCATCAAAATCTGACTCCCATCTGGATCGATGAACAACAGTCTCACCCAATGAATCCTCGAGTGCACGGCACGCGTCCTGTCGACAAACCCACGCGCACGACCGAGCGTGTCGCGATCGGCGCTTCGCGCGCTGATAAATTTATACGGCATCACCCTCCTCCCCGCCGGTGTCACGGTGCAGACGCGCCGAGCAGAGGCTGCTGGCACACAACACACACGCGCTCACGGGCAAATTGCGTCCAGCGCCCCGCTTCCCTGCTTTGCGAAATCGGGGATAGGTGGATACATTGTACGCGTGTGGTGGTGTTGTCGCTGGTCGAGGATCGCCTAATTTGCGAGCCCGAGCTCCCGGAGCCGCGGTCAGAGGTGCCCCCCCCCCCCCCCACCTGCACGGCCGACTCGACGTTTTGAGCGATTCGCGCGCTTGGGTAAGTCGACCGGTCTCTCTACCTCCGGGTGTGTTCAACTTTGATGAACCGCGATTGTAATGATGCGCAGTTTTGTGGGAGTTTGAGATTTTTGCCGAGGACGTCGGAAAGTAGTTGATGGGAAATTTTGCGGATGGACTGCTCTCTGTGTTCTAGTTTGTCCGGAGTTAGCGAGAAACGTGAAAAACTGTAGGGCCGCTCGCTCGGTTTAACTCGTATATGTATATACGAGTGTCATTTTTGGAGAGTTGGAATTGTTGTTTCGCGTTTCTTCTTTTTAGGTTGTACAATCGCGTATGCACTGTTATGTACAAAGTTCAACCAAATAGCATGAGCAAAGAGTATCATTGAGTTTTCAAAGTTTGTAGATAATTAAACATCATGTTTTGCTACGTTGCAGTACAAACGAGGGTCTATGAAAAACAAAGTTTGCCGGTCCGAAGCAATATGTTCGAAAAATCAGGAAAAGACAAGGACTTTCGAGCTGAGCACTCAGCTTTGTTGGCATTTTTGTCTCATTGTAAATTTGTGGATTTTGAGGATTCAAACGTTTGATTAAATAAAATGAATAAAAGATCTCTAATAGATAGATAATACATTTGTACGAAGTGGCAATTAGCTGGCTGCCACGTTTCACTGAACCATCATACACGTCGCAAGAAGTGCGAGCGAGCAGAAAAAGAGACGTTCTACCAGGTGATGGGTAGTCGTGAGCGTAATCGAGCAGAAGTGGAGCAGAAATTTCTTCGTTCCGACGCGACATGCCGAGAGTGAGGTCGGACGCGAGTCAAGCTGTGCTGCTACTGCTGCTATACCGAGTCATTAGAGAACGTAATGCTCCTTATGAATTTCAAAAGCCCAACGGGGAGTGCAAAAAGGAGCTTGAGCTTAAGATGTCTACCCGACGTTTCGCTCTTTCGGATCGTTAAAATGCCGATTAATTATTGGAATCGGAGTGATGATGTACACACAACCCAATAGATGTCTGTATTATCTGATACGATGGGATGTATACTATGAGCCCAGGATCCAATTAGAAACCGAAGACAACGAACAATAGCTATCGACAGATTTCGATCGTACAGTCTTACAGAATTGCTTTGAGCAAAATAGGGGCGATTGTTCAATTGTCGCACGAAAGATACTAATCCATCGCGAGATGCGTACATGAAAAATTCCACGAAAAATCCCACGAAAAATCATCAGCCGTGTGGTTTGAAAGTAATCGAAGTTTTTTTGTCCACCTTCGCGACTGGTCTTATGTTGTTCGTCATATTATTTTATGAGCAAGAAAATTCGTGATCACTGTGAAAATTTATTGTAAACATTTTTTAACCTTGCAATATAGAGAATTAATCGTTCTAAATTTCTCTAATCTTTCACCCAATCATAATTAATATGGTCCGTAGTATCGGATTTTCAAAATAAATAACATTTATTGATTCGTGACGAATTAGGATTAATTCCAAAGGCGTAAAAATAACTTCATTTTAGTTTTTCCCAGAACCACAGAACATAGTGTTTTTCGCGGAATCGCTCATACGTCCACACAATGTACTGTACACACTGCCGATCAGGAGAGTTGGATCTCCTGCCTCTCCTTCTCTCCTCTGTACTTACCTCTGCCGGCATCAATGTGCGTACAAACAGTAGTACCGGTAGTGGTACACCACCACCAGCAGCAGCAGTAGAATGAGGGTATCGAATCGAAGGGACGATAGTTGCGAAAGCGCTTTGGACCAAGTTCCCCCATCCCCCACTTCACCGCCAATGTAATATAATCCATTGGCACCGTTTGTTAATGCGACAGAGCTGTATACCACTAGGGACTCCCTCCGAGGGCGGTTGCGCTCGCGGTTGCGGGATCGAGCGCACAGCCGAATTCCGGACTGTTCATTAGCGTCCTGAGATCTGTTACTTTCTGTACAGTACCATAGTCCGCTGCTTCATTATGCGTTATTTTCTCCCCTAGCTCTGTCTCTCTCTCTCTTAATCCTCTCGGTGTACTACCGGTAAAAACCATCGAAACGTCTCCGTCCCATTCCACTAATGGCTGTATCGCGAGTGTGGACGTTTTTGCTCTGCCAAGGGGGCTATATGGGCCCTGTTGGTATGCAGTCGCTTTTTGGCTCCACGAGCTCTGTGCGGTATACAATAGTAGCTCCGGTGCTTCCGTCCCGATAGAGTTGGCCGTGGCTCTGTGGATGAATTGCTCCTGAATGAAATGCATCCTGTTCGTTTGACATTTTCATAATCGATTTCGATGATCGCTGCGGTGGTTGTTTTGTTCGAGTGCATTTTTAATCGTCTGGCAATGATCAGTTCGAAGGTAAAGATAATTCAAATTTGTACACGGATTTTGAGCGGAAGGTTTTTTTTCACGATCTTAATTCTGGAAAAAAAAGTCCATGCAACAGTTTGAGATGTAATAAAAGTTGTTTGAATGAATGATCGATAGATTTCACAGAGTGTGCGCACGAGTGTGTTATTTTTTTGGCGTATGCTTTTTTGAAGTCAAGTATCACGAAAACGGTGAATAAGTATTAACAAGTAATCAAATAACAATATTGCCCAGCACCCCGCTTGTCTGGTAGCGCTAGAATATTATAATCCAAGCTCGAGGGAGCTTCACCAGCGCCAAGCATCCGAGCAGAGGATCCGACTGATTGCACAAACGCGAGCGTCCCGAACCCTGCCGACGACGCCCGTGCTCCGCGAGTCTCTGCTCCTCCAGTATCAGGAGAATCCAAACGTCGCGCGGCTGATTTGTCCCCTCAAGTTCCGCAGATCTCTTGTCTCCCTCTCTTTCGACCTATTTATTTTCTCTCGCCCCCCCCCCCTCCCCCCCCCCTGCCCCCCCAGTGGCGCCGGAACGGTGGCCCGCGGTCGCCGTGCGTGTACGCAGCGGGGAAAACTTGCTCGGTAAGCATCGGGTGAAAGGTGCGGAAGAGAGGGCCGAGAAAGTTGCAGCAGAACTCACCCGTGACAAGCAGTGGTGTTCCTCTCGGAGTTGTCGGCCGATTTTCCGCCGCGCTCCCAAGCGTATCACCACCACCACCGCTATCTCCCACACCTCTACACCTATACGCGTGCAGGTAATTCAATGTTTGCCCTTCTTTCCCCCCACCTCTTTCGCACTCGCTATACAGCGGCCATCTAGTACCGTCTGTTCTCCTTCGCCCTCCCCCCGCCCCCCCCCCCCAGGCGCGCCGGGGGCAAAAGTTTACAACCGGCATCGCGTGATTTATCCTACAAGTTCCGAAAGCCGTACATCGTTGAACCATCCCCATATATACCCCTCACCGCCGGTGCCCGTTGTTACCTGCAGTTTCTTGTTTCGCTAATTAATCCAGACGAGCCGTCCTTCTTCTCTCGCTGTCCTTCAACGGAGTCCAACGGATCGTACGGAGGCGGAACGCGCGGCGCGCTTTGGAAAAAAAAGGAAAAAACGAACAGAGAACAACGCGCGATTAGCTGAAAAACAAAAGCGAACGCGACCCTGCGCTTCGTCCGCGCGGTACTCTTCGAGGCCCGGGGCGAACGGCTCGAGTGGGCCGGAGGGGAAGAACAAGTGGAAGGACGGAAGGAGGTTTTTGCTGCTCGACGAAAAAAAATGCCCGAGCGCGAGAGCCGGGAGGGCGGGGAAGGGCAAAAAGCCGAGACGGGAGAGTGCGCACTGCTGCTGTTCCGTGCCCCAGTGCTCGAGTGGAGCGACTCGCGCGCCCCGGCTCGCTGGCAAAACTGTACCTTGGACGAGGACGAGAGGGATGTATGCAGAGGCGGAGGAGAAATATCACCCGAGCTCCCGCTCCCTCGGCCATCCGCGGAAACGGGGAAAAGGGCCGCTGAGAGGGGGCGGTTCTTCTCCGGCCGCTCTGTTTTCTTTCTGTTTGTCGTTATCTTTGTTTTTTATACCGGATGATTTTCGAGAGACCTCGCTGCAGCAGTTTTCAGATCCGCGAGATTCATGTATGCAAAATGCATGCGATTCCGCGCGGAGCGGCGTTCTTTCTTACGTTTATTTTCCTCTTTGTCTCGCTCCGGAGACCCGCATCCGTGGAAATATGCATGCTATGCTTGTTTAGTGTACGGACAAAGCCGGATATTTCGCGTCTCCTTCGTATCTGTTATCTCACTTCGGTTTCAATTACAGCATCACAAGATTCATCTTTGAGCCAAGAGTTCAAGTTATAGACTATAAATTACACTCGCATCCAAAAGTTACTTCGTCTCGCTCAACCAATGTATCGCGGACGAAAAATTTGCAGCGTGTGATTGATTTTTCCCAAGTACCCAGTAACCAGAAAAAAGAGTGCGCGCGTACCACACGCCTTTCGACACCAAGTCGCGCTGCTGCTGCTGCAAAAACGAGGACGAAATCCCATTTATTCAGGCACCCAACGCGAGAAACCAACAACACCAGCTCCGAAACGTGGAGGGTTTTACTTATGGAAGCCCCGAGGCTCTCCGCACGGCACCCCCCTTCCTCGTTCCCTGTTTCTATTTCCCCTTCTCCACCTCCATTCGGCCCTCCTCTCTATTCTTACAAATTTATTTTCCCCCATTCTCTCGCACTCGCGCACCACAAGCAGAGTCGAAAATAGAGCCGAGAAAAAGAAACCCCCCCCCCGAGTATAAGGAACGCCATATGGAATTCCTCGATTTCTGCGCTCGCATATATAGACACCTGCGTGTTGGCTGAGGCGCACGTATAGCGCGCGCGCTCTTCATCTCTCTCCCCCGTATGGATCGGGCCGCATTTTCGTTTTCTTGCACCTTATTTCATCTCCCTCCACTTTCCGCTCATCATTTCGCTCCCCCGTCGCTCTCGCGCCCGCACGTACGCGCGTACTCGCGAAAAGAGCGCGCGGCAGGAAAAACGTGTCAAGAGGCGCTAATTGCGCCCACCTCTCACCAACAACCCTCCCGTGCTTCTTTTCGGTTTTCTTCTGTACGCGCACGCCCGCGCGCAGAAGCGGCAGCCACTTTTCGCGCGCTAATGACCTCCGGCGAATTCTCAGCGGGCGAAATATTGTGTCCCCCAAGCGAGTGATGGCTGCGGTAATGCCCTCGCCCGAATGGTACAGAGTACTCGTGCGGAGAGCAGAGATTGCTGCCGGCCCGTCAAATCGATGCCGTACCGCTGTTTGCTCTTCGATAATTATTGTGAAAAGTAGAACAGCTCGGGCATAGCGATGAGTTTTCCGAGATTATTCAAACAGCGCCATACATAATGCCGGTGAAACTGTCGGCTGAAACAGATTTCAAGTTATTATCTTTGCCCGCCTACCACGGCACGGCTTATCGTTGGAGCATTAAATTTGGCGGTGTTTCCGTGCATGCGCGGCTGCAGAAGGTCGCGTGCGAGGATCGGGACGCCTGAAAAATGCATGCACTCGGCGCGGCGGCGCGGGTGGCTCGAACGGAATCAATAAAGAATTTCGAGCCTCATGCATGTGATATACGAGAGCGCTCCGGCTTAGCGTTTCGCTTATTTGATTTTTATCGGGGCACCAAGTTGAATATATCATACGCGTCCCGGTTCGTGTGCATGGTTATACCCGCGGTCTTTTCCCGCCGGGACCGTAAATCCTCGGGACAATTTTTTTTTAATCGCGTGCAGTGCGGTGAGGGGGTTCGTTTTTGCGTTTGCGCATCCTTTGAAATTAGATATAATGTTAAATTCAAGCAAATTCAGCAATTTTGGCTCTTGTGTAATGAATCATCATCGATTATATTTGTGATGAGTTTGATTATGCATGTTGTTTCTGGTCTTACGGTTTTTTTCGGGCTCAAACTCTGCAGCAGTACTCGTTGCGTCCGACCAAAGCCTGACATTTACTACTTTCTATTTGATCGTGTGGTGAAACGAAATAAATTTAGGGTTATTTGCCCAATTTCTGACTGCCTACCAGTACTTGACCACCCAGTAATTGAACGTGTTACTTGTATATCTATGTACGATATATATACTTTATAGATATACAAATAACACGTTCAATTACTGGTAGTCGGTTAGAAACTGGGCAATTCACCCCTAAGAAATAATATCCCCATATCTCTACTGTTTTTTCATTTACTTTATCTGACCAAAGCCTGATCCTTACTCCAGTTTTTCGTGAAGTTAAAAAAGACAGATTTCAGAAATACGTTCATCTTACGATTGCCTTTCTTCTGCTCTCTACGTCTGACCAAATCGTGATCTTCACTACTTATGATTTCATCGTAAAGTGAAATTGGACAGATTTCAAGTAGAAATATATGTTCACCATCCCTCTACTGTTCTTCTATTTGTTTTGCCTGACCAAAGCCTGACCCTTGCTACTTTGTAGTTTTTCGTGAAGTGAAATGAAACGGATTTCAGAAGTACGTTTTCTAAAGTTCACTTTGACTCTGCTTCTCTTTTGCCCTCTACATCTGAGTAGAGCGTGATCTTGACTCCACTTGATTTCATCGTGCAGTAAAATTGTACAGATTTCAAGTAGAAATGTGTTTCTAAAAGTTCACCATAGCTCTACTGTTCTTCTATTTGCTATGCCTGACCAAAGCATGACCTTTACTACTCTAGATTTTTTTATGCGGTAAAATTAGGTGGATCGTCTAAGATACGTTTAAAAAACTTACCGTCTCCCTGATTTTCTGCTTGCTATGACTGACCAAAGTGTGACCTTTACTACTATCTATTTTGCTGTGCGGTGAAATAAGACGAATATTATATATAGTAGAAATATGTTTTCAAATGTTCACCATTCCTCTGTTGTTATTCTGCTCGCTGTAGCAGCATTGAAATTCAGGTCGTGCCATACACCCAGTGGTATTATAATATGTACCTATATCCATGATACACATTCCGCAGTCGTAGAAAAGGAACTAGAGGCTTAATATAATTTTAAATAAGCACGGGGCTTGATATAATTTTAAATAACGAACTTTTCTCTCGTCAATTACTCTATCCTTCTCCCTGTCCTCTGTCTACATCAACTCGGAAAATATTCAACAACAACAACAACAACAACAAAAACAACAACAGCGCCGAGGGAGCTCTCTTACGCTCGCAGCAACACGCAATTTCATGAAGCAGTTGACCCACCCGGCTGCTTTAACTTGCGTTGTGCGCCTCCCGCTTCTCCCGGGATTCTTATATAATTAATCACAAAGCGAATTACGCGAAATGATGAGGGAAAAAGGAGCAGTGCACGAACAAACGAGAGATGCATGTACTATAACAGAGGAGCTCGTGGTGAGCGAATTCGTTTCACGTCGCGGGAGATAATGCACCTCTCGTACCCCCCCTTTTTCTCGGTGTCTTGCGCGCCTTGTGTTCGCTGTTTGTATACCTTATTCTCCAGGGCATGTATCTCGGGCAGATAGCGAAATACCTTTGCGTGAGAGGCAAAAAGCGAGGGGGGAGGTAGAACATGAGCTGTTTTCTGGTCGGTTTGCGTTGAGGCAAAGAGTGACGCGATCCGTCTTATCGGGTGAGATGGGCTCCTTTCGGCACTGAATACGAGTGTAGGTAGTTGTGCATGCTTTTAGGAAAAATGCAGAGGCGATGTTGTGTAAGTATATACTGTCAGTACGTTTCTTTCCAAACTGACGTAGACTAGAGATTTTATCCGATTATTTTACAGATAAAACATATTGATGATATAAGTCTCAGGCATTACTACGTGTGCTTCGTTCATTCGTTTGATATGAAATGTCCTACAGCAACGAATTAATTTCTTGTTGACTTTTTGAAGTTAACGTAAAATTAAATTCATTCGAAATTATTAATTTCCAAAAGGCCTTACAAAATTTGATGAGCAATTACACGGGTGGATATAATATAGAAGAAGAGCGCATAGCGCGTGGATCGAAATACAATATTTGCACTGATGCGAGTGAAGAGCACATTAAATTTACTTTCAGTGTGTGCATCCGTTTTTGCCGTCAGAGTTCGCGCACCATCGAAAATATGATACATCGGATAAAACGAGAGTTTTTAATATTTCCATTTTCATCGTTGATTTGATCGAGAAATACGAGGAGGATTCGAGAAATTTATACAGAATTCAAAAGAAATTAAGTAAAAATAACCGTTCGATCCAGGCATTGGCAAGCAACAGCATGGTAATTCATTAAAGAAGAAGGGGCGGTTTCAAAGCTTTTGCGCGATTTTAACGAAGTGCAACGAATAAGCGGCCGTTAGAGTCTTATCTTTTAACGCCCGTGAAAGCCGTTAGTTTACAATGTATGTATATGTGTGTGTGTGTGTGTGTGTTCTCGAAGATTTTATTACCCTCCGGGAATAACTTCAGTGTAATCTAGTTCTCGTATTCAAGCTTCGTAGTACCGCTCTGTACTCGTCGAGGGCTTATTCTCTTATTTCCCTCGATGCCATTCAATATTCAGAGCACATAAAACCCATGGCTGTACAGAGAGCGCGAGAGAGAGAGGGAGAAATACGTCATTATCTACGTTCAACGGCTAGGCTTCAGTTGCTCACACGCGGATAGTGTTAATGATGATGATGACTATTAATATTATTATCATTATTATTATTATCATTATTATTATTATTATTATTTTATTATTATTATTCGATCCTTCGAATCCCTGGAAAAATCTTGGAAAAATTGTGAGCTGAATAGAATCAAAATTAAAAATATAGATTATTCCGTGGAACAACCTGAATATTAAAAATTTTTCATTCCATGGGATGGTCATCGTTTTTAGTGTGACCAATCTGGTTCTGATTCTTCGTATCACAGCCATTAATTTCATTTTAGAAAAGTCATGGTAAGTAGAGTGACATTGTTTTCGATTTTAGTTTTCCCTGTAGCATGATTTTTTAAAGATTTGGACATCTATTTTAGATCATGTGCAATGACTATATTTAAATGTGAATAACTTTACTGAGATTGAGAGAGAGAGAAAGAGCGGCGAGTGCTTCTCACTTCACTACGTGGACGACCCTAATTTCGCATATTCGGAGTTGATCGAGCAGAAAAGTCTCGTACTTTGGCTGTGATGGCTGAAAGGATGGTCCACGAGATATCTCACCTCCGCATGAAATCACAGAGCGCCCGCGTTCATTGAGTCGAGTGAAAATTTTTACTCGTAACTCTTGTGTTTTATCTGCCACGGTTTGTATGATACCATTCTCTAGGATAAATAATTATCTAAAGCACGTTATTATAATCTTTTTAAAGATATTATTACTTTTAAATTTTACAATATTAAAGTAATTTATAGTATTAAAACTCAGAAAAAATCTTGTCTTTGAACTCTTTTTTGACTTTTAGTCAATGTATTAAAGAATCATCAAAACAAAAAGTCTTGCTAATGGCCAACCAAACAAATGTCTCGTTTGTGCTAAACACATCAAATGTACATCGCCCTAGGTACAGTGAGGTATCTACGATAACGAGCCGAATAAAAGAGCCACGCAGAATCGAATGAAATAAAACATCATAGTGTGTAATATGAGTCTTACACGAACGACAGTATATGTACACCTGGTAAGATGAGTAGTAGGCGTACCAATGCGAGATGAAGTGGAAACAGAAGTAGCAGCAGCAGCACCATTAGATCCTTGTTGTCGTTCAACTCCAAGCGTCGCCTTACTCGAGTCCATTACGTAAGTGCACATTTGCGCATGGAATAATAATTAACCCTGGGAGAGCGTGCATTATGTGCCCTGAGAACTGTTGTACGGCGGTTATTTGCGCCTACTTCTCTCCTTTTTGAATCCTCGTCTGCAGAATAGTCTGGCTAATTTCCCAGAGTGGCTCTCTGATTTTCTCTTGTTTTGCATGTACAATCAATTACAGGGAAGGAGGTAAAACAAACAGCTGTCGAAACTCTCAAAAATCATTTTTTAGAAGTGCCAAATTCCTCAAATAAGTAATTTATCAATTTCTAGTTATCGAAAGATAAAAAAATCCAAATCAATAAACTAATTGAATGAAAGTTGCCCAATTTCAACTGATGAGTCCATAATGGCAGTGCCATGTGAAACAGAATTTAGAAACTAAAAGGATTCCTAATGACCTTTAAAGAAAAAGGGAGCCATTCGGTGTCGAATCCAGTAAAGGGGAAGGGATGAAGTTAAACTTTGCGCGTGAGCCTTGATTTTGCGTCGTTTCACCTCCGCTTGAAAAACCAACGCGAGGAAAAGAGCTTCGCTCGAGGACGAGGAGGCGAGCTTCGTTACGCTATGTAAATTTTTTAAGTCATTCCCTTCCTTTTTCAAGGGCCGACCTTAAATCTCCCGGTGACATCGTGCCGAGGAAGCACTTTTCGTTTGCATAAAGATATGCATAATATATTATATTGGGAAAAGGAGTGATTAGTGTAATTACAATACATTAAGTAGCACATAGATCGAGTCGATATACAAATCAATTTGAGAAATAAATGGGTAACGGTAAAGCCACACAATATCCGAAGGTTGCTTGTACGAAAGGAATATTTAGATTGGATATTACCAGAGCGTTCATGGACTAATAAAAGGTTTCATCAGTGCAAAAGTATTCGGTATGTATTAATTTATTGAAAAATATAACGGGGCACGTGTTAAGGTGGCTCATCACCCCTATATGTAGTACATATTTGAATATTTTATTGTAAATATATATTAAAAATTATGATTAACCTGACAATAATATAGCTAGCGCCTAATATCATGCGATTTTTTTTGTCATAAAATTTTGTTGTTACATTTTTCAGATCCCGCAGCTTGAAAAAAAATTCGATAAATTACTTTAATATTTTTCAATTTACATTTGATTTTCAATTTTTTGGTCTCATTCTCTTCCTTGAACGAATCCATTAGGAGTCATCACGGAAAAAATTGCATGAACATGGATAGGTTTCCCACAAAATTATTTTGTTCTCTTAATTTTCGTATTTCTATACAAACAACTGAATTTTCTGGAACACCTATCCAAGTTTTTCTAATTTTCCCCGTGATGGCTCCCAATGAATTTATTCCAAGGAAGAAAATGAGCCCAAAAAACTAAAAATCAGGTGTAAATTGAAAAAGATTTAAGTAATTTATTGAATGTTTTTTCAAGCTTTGGTATCTGAAAAATTATATAAAAAAAAAATCGCATGATATTTAGCACTAGCTTCATTGTTGTCAGGTTAAATTACACTTCTTATACCTTTTAATAAACATTTGTAATAAAATATTCAAAATACATGCTATACAGGGGTAAAGAGCCACTTTCACTCGAAAATTTTTGGATTTTTATGGTATTGATTTTCATTTTGGGATGTAAAAAGAGATTGTAATGTGATTGAAAAATCAAAATCGGTAACTTACGGACACCCTAATATATATATATAATATATATTGAATGAAAATTTATGAAAGTTTAGTACACACATATGTTTATTAAATAAACTTCCACTAGCGGAAAATTTATTTGTTAACCGTTTAATTTAACATTCTCTAATTCGTACTTTGAAGTGTGGAATTACAGTCTTGAAAACAATACAGCTTGATAATATTTGAGCTTTTACATTACAAAATTGGGGGTGAAAGAGGTTTATCTTTGTAGCATTACACCTAAAACTATTTCTAAAGCTTAGAGCCCAAAAGTTTGGAGACGAGCGGAGTTAATCGAGCTAATGAAATTACGCTCATATCAGTGCGTTCAGGCGAATATACCTGAGGATATTTTATGAAATAGAAGCTTTTCGACACCAATTAGAATAATAAATTGGTCTTATTAGTTATGATGATTACTACTTTTTAATGAGACTTATTACAACAACTGCATGTACTATTTTACTCTTTGTAAAAATCTTTTTTTAAATTAATTCAGGGTCTTTTAAAAATATTTTGCTGTGCTTGCGAACTTAAATTCTGTCTCAAGTGTTAGGTGAGGTATCCGATTCGGGTCCTCAATTTCCTGGGAATTCCATTTGAATCACGGTGACATGATAATTACTCGAGGTAACTACATCACAAATACATATCATTAACTTCCTAGAGGTGTGAAAAAAATTTACATTAATAAATACTGACTGTTTATAGTCTACAGAATTCACGAATTGGGTTATACATATAACTAATCCAACGCTTAATGTCAGGAATAGTGATTCAAATAACCAGTTAAAGTTAAACTTTTTTTTCTGTACCGTGGACGTTTTTTTCGAAACCAGGATTCGCCACACCAGATCTCAATCCTACCAGAGCTGTCCAAGAGTCCCTCGGGCCTGGAAATAGCTACAGTGTAGATGCCGTTAACTAATTAGATACAGTTGTCGTAATAGCATTAATTAAGAAGCAGTAACTATTATAATTAATGAGCAGTAAGTATTACAATTAATTAGACTAATTTATAATCACTGATCGATATCGAAAAGCTTATATCTCTTGACCCTGGGGCACGTTTGTCCACACGTTGTAAGCGTAATTTCACTATTTCAAATGCCACCGTTTGATTCTTCGTCATAAGCCTCTCTCTCTCCTACCTACCGATAAGCTATGTAATAATGTACATTTTGTTTTGAAACTACGAAATATAACGAATACTGCTCGCTGCGCGTCTAATGAGTTGGTATTTTATCAAAATACATTGAAAAAGATCGATTATAAGTACGCCTGAATAATGATTAAACTATTGTTCACACAGATAAAAAATTTTTATTGATACATGGGAATGTCCCAATTGTTTAAAATGTTATTTCAGAAATCATTGTTTAGCTCATAGACTGGGCCTACATAAAACTGTGAGTTACCTACTCATGGTTACGTACATTAGCAATTGTATAACTGTAGGCATGTGCCATCGTTAATTTCTAGTTTGATTTGGAAAGACAGGAAGAAGAGATGAATTATAATTTCGTTCGTACTCTTCTCGGCATACCATGATAATAATTATATGTATAGCTGACAATACTAAGTAAATGTTACGCATATGTGGCATTTACGTGAACAATATGATTTATATTACAATTGACAATTAGTATTACAAAACTTACATTTTTAAAACGGTAATGAAAACCTTATATCAAAAGTTTGCACGCTTTTTTTCATAGATTCCAGGCTCTGGGAAACTTTTTACTACTCTTCCGTGATAAGAAAGGTCAAAAACGAAAAATTTTAAGTTTTCACCTTATCGGGTCTTGTATTTATTTATTTAATTATTTATTTACTCTCGTATAGATTTTTACATCCTTTTGCATTCTCCTTTTTTGTATCGTATTTACTTAAAATTCAGTTTCCCTTTCATTAATACAAAGAAATCGCTAATAAGAGAATTTAACAACAAAATAATTTTAGACTAACATAAACTGTAACATGTAGGAATTAATTTTTATGTTGGTAAAATATTCAAATTGTTAATAAATAGATTATGCCCCTTAATTCTTCTATCATCCCGCCTCCATTTTCTATATGTATCCTGGTGTATTTACATTTAAACCCAGCATCATTTTTGTGAATCCACCCTCTGTTTTTTCTACTTCTTCTTTTCTTTTCCATCCCCAAGTTTCTGCTCCGTATAAGCAGCCTGATTTTATTATTGAATCCATGAGAAATAATCTTCGATTCAAACTAGGAGTGAATGGCCCAGTTTCTGACTGCCTACCGTTACATATAAGTGAAGCATTGCATACAACCATGCATAAACGCATCTTTGCGGTTGCTATCATATTTTGGAAAAAGTTACGAATGAATTTTGATCCATCAGGTATTATTTTTTTCATAATTTTAAGCGTATCTAACCTGCTATTTTTTGTATTTTTTCCCCATACTTTTTTTTATTTTACTCTATTTATTTTTCTTTTTCCAACCAAATTTTGTGCACATTTTCGATTATTTTTCAATAAATGCTTGCTAATCAAATTTTTTAAAATCATGGGCAGCGAAAATCTACGATTTTTCCTAATTATTGTTCTAGTAAACTGGGCGGGTTGGATTGCATCAACAAAAAATTTCGGAAGCCGGTACTAACATGATTCGTCAGCCCTCCCCCCCAAGCTCGGTGCCAGTAGTCCACTAATTCGAACGTATAGGCCAAAATTTCGTGCGTGGCAGGCCCGCCTTGTAGGCTGTAAATCTTTGTTCACGTGTTAGATAAGCTCTAGGTATAAAAGCCTCCACTGTCTTGTAGAAACAGTCATTTCGAGTGTAGTCAATTCAGATTGTTAGAGAAAGCCAGTTTATTTAAAAAATTCGTTTTATCACAGTAAATTGAACAATTCTAAACAAATTTTTGGAAACAATGAATAAATCATCAATAAGATTTATTTTTCGATTCGCCTTCGTTATCGTCATTCTTTTTTGTAAATCAACCCAATCACACCCAACAAAAAACTTAGTAAGATCCGAAGGAAGTGTTAGTACTTTTAAAAAAACTGAACTTAGCTATACATGGATCATCGAAAACTTTAACAGCAATAATCAGCCCAACGGGGAATACCTCGCGTCGCCAGAAATTACCATAGACAAGTACAAGTGGCAAATCTGGATGTACCCTAACGGCGAGGAAGTTAACATAGATGGAAATTCATTTAGAGTATATCTTAATTTATTACCAAATCAAACAGATAGTACAGTAAAACATGTTAAAGCCAGACATAGAGTTACTCTAGTAAACAAAGAAGAAGGCATTAGGTACACAGATGTAGATGATTATAACACTTTTTTTCATACTCCTGGAGAAAAATTTTCCATTAAGTATGGAAAGCCATTTATATCGGTTGAGGATTTAAAAAAATATATAACAAGTAACGACGAACTAACGATCGTGGTGGATATTGTTGTAACCGTAGGTTACACGGTCAATTCTACTCCCTCTGTTCCAGTTGAACTGAACTATAAGCATACCGATAACTTTGAGAATTCGATCATCAATAATTTGTTTGACATAAAACTTAAGATAGGCGGAATCGAGGAAAAAGCTCACAGAAACATCCTGGCCTCAGTCAGTCCAGTGTTCAAGGATCAATTCACGAAGCTGCAGCCAACTAACGAATCAGTATTGGAAGTTAAAGACGTCGAGCCCAAGATTTTAAAAGAAATCTTGCGTTTTGCTTATACCGGTCATATTAAGGATATTGAAAAAATAGCCAATGACTTATTGCTGGTAGCCCACGAGTACAAAATCGAACAGTTGATAAATATTTGCGATAACGTATTGGGTCAAA
>JAPYYV010003984.1:0-17365 GCA_030522625.1 Copidosoma aretas
AAAAACTCGCTACGAGGGGGGGGGGGCGATAGTTAAAAATCAATTTGAACATTTCAATTGTTAATAACAATCTTAAATTGTTATTAATTTTTCTTAAAATTATTTTTTTCTTAAAGCTTATTCTTTTACCTTTAAAATGAAAAAAAAATTCAGACTGTAGCTTAAATAGTACTGTAGTTATGAATATTTGAAAATTCCTCCTACAGCCCAAAATCACCGAAATCGCGGAATTTCAATCCTTTCTAGCGTCCAAAATATTGTAAAAAAACAACAAAAAAAAATACGTGTCACTTTTTTTTGTATATATACACTTAATTTCAGTTGATGAATAGTATAAAGGAATGAAATTTGTAGGTATAAATAAAGCTTGAATATTTTTTGTTAATTTCATCTTAAACAATTTATTTTATATTAAAAAAGTAATCATAACAAAGTGTAAAATCGTAAACAGCAATAAAAAAACATTATTTGAATATTCTTAGTAAAATATTTAGCTATTATGCTGACTGCAAATTACTATCGTTACTATTATATTCCTACTCCATATTGAAGTAAAACTTTCCTATACGTTTGACATCATAAAGAGCACACATAGATTTGTAGGCTCTATTGTGATGAGAACGAGTGGTAACCTGCCTAGGAAGCTCAAAAAGGGATAGTCTGTCATATCAATGACTTTGAATCTAAATACTTCCAGCCACATTTTTTTTAACTCTCCAGTTACAAAAATCTTTATAGCACCTTTGAGTTTCTCTCGTAGGATGTTTCCGATCGCAGTGTACTTAATATTATCTGAATTCCAGGCCAGTCCCTGATAGCATGGTTCAAGATGTAAATATTCATGTCTATATTTACGTGATAATTAACGCCAGGTAAAGGGTGTTCGGAAAAAATACAATTGGGCTTCCGCATCGTAAGAATAAAGAGAAAGAATGGCTAGTTTTTTGAGCACATAATCGTGGCCGATGTTTTTAAAGCCATTTATATTCACCACATATTCCGTTCTATCCTACTTTTCTACACAAGAATAAGCAATTATTTTTTACTTTTTCATAACCTTCGCGTTCAGTAAATGATAATTAATTTGTTGAATACTATTGTGTTAAATTTTTCTGTTGAATTTCTCATCCAGCACTTCTTATTCCTATCATCATCATTCTTAGTTAAATGTTTTTGATATGTAACATTAGTAGTGAATTTGCTCGTGATAGGTTTATGCGACATATTAATGAATAGATATCGACTTAAGCGAATGTATTTTTTAGGGATTTTTTAAAATTTATTATTCTACGATTTTTCCTTGGATCTTTTTGCTTTCTGTTTCTCTGCATGCCTCTCCATAAACTTTTTTTACTCTTCTCGTCTTCGTTTTTTTTTTTTTTTTTTCTACTCTAACTGCTCTGACCTTACTCCGTTGTGGTTGAAAGACAAATAGTGGTAGTAGAGCCCTGCATCGAATTTTATAGCTTCACATAAGTTTTGTGACATCCCTACTCATTGGACTGTACTAAGCGAGGAGATCATGCAAAATTAAGTAATAAGCTGATGTCTTAGTAGGAAAATGGTCGTGAGATTCAAACTCTAGTCGTACATCTACGGGAGCATTTTCTAACGACTTGTTTTGCTGCAAACAATCAAGAACAATCAAAGGTATGGCATGTTGAAATTGATACTTTCTTAATAATGGTGCACGATCTTTACCATAATATAAATTTAGAAAGTTTGGGGGTAACTTTCGGAGTAGGTATGAGTGCGGTGGGGGTAACAGTCGGAATAGGTATGTGCGCGTGGTGGGGGTAGTGTTCGGAGTAGCAACGGGAAAGCCAATGTATGGAGGCTCTTTCTTGCACTTGAATCATTTGAGTTCGAGAATCCACGCCATGTCAGAACAGCTGCAACAGCGAGAATCGGCAAGCTCTCCCGAGAACTCTTTTACAGAGAGGTTCGAGCGGGAGCTTGGGAGGAAGAAGACATACTCCACTTCCTAGCCCGCCCATCGAGTTTGAGATGACGTTTAACATCAGGGCGCAGGCCAACAACCTGCCCCAGATGAAGATTTCTATCTGGCAGGGCTAGGTCTGCCGCTTAAAGAAGCCATGCAGCAGCTTTGAGTGTTCGAGGAGGACTCGGACGTTGACCACATCAACGAAGAAGACGATGACGATGGCAAAGACAAAGTCATCGCCGTCGACAGTGCTGATGACGACGGACCCCCGACAAAGCGACGCAAAATTATTATTTACGTGGACCTTGTGTCGCCAACGAAACAAGACGTCACATCGGCACACAGACCGAATAAGGAGACAGACAGACTTAAAATAATCGGCTCTTTTCGGAGCCACAGATATTCAAAACATAAAGAACGGAAAGTTCCTTAATTTTATTTAAAAAAGTTTGAAGCGAGAATATTAAGGTTAAAATTACCTTAAAAACTGTGGTCCTAACAAGGACCGATTTCTTATTTTAGTAAAATTGATCAAGCCGTATACAAACACGGTCATGAACACTTTTCGAACGAGGTCTGTGATGGCAAAAAATTCCATCCTTGACAAACCTACAGGTCCACAGCAACCATTTTATGGTCTCTCTGTGATCTTCCTTCTTTTATGACGATTCAAACTTCTACGCTTATCTCCGTCTGAGGCTGATCATTAGTACGGTACTTTCGCTTTCCCATCTTACTTATTATGTCGTCAGATCAGGGATGACTGGGCTGATGCTAACTCTACCAATTCATAGTATCAGTTACAAAAAAAAAAAGGGGGGGATATGTAATGCTTTTAATATGCTAAGTTGAGGGAGGAAATTCTTTAGCATTTAAAAATCTTCCCCCTCTAACTCACTATGTAGAGCAGGCAAATTATACATTGTCTATAAAAGGCAGGCGCTATAAAAATTTTTTCATTGTATCGAAGTCAGTAACATAGACAACCTTAACGACGAGCGCAAGTTCTCCATCAGCGATCATGTATCTCTAAGCAAAAAGAAGCTCTTGCAGTTCTTGACGAATCAACGGCTACAACACCGCATCTTCGACAGACACCAAATAATGGTGGAAAAAGGAGAAAAGCTGGCAGAGGAAGATAAGGGGATCGATGTCGTCGGTGAGTCCAGCATCTCTCTCAGATAATCACCGGTTGAGGAGATCGACCTTGTCGGTTGGTCAAGCCCATCATCTCAACCATTACCACCACCATCGTCGCCGCACTCCTTAAAGCCACCTTAGCTAGATGCAAGAGCTGCACCCACGTTGGAGGAGACTGTGAAACGTCGCATGAAAAGAAACTTTGTTACCATTGTTACTCGGCTTGAGTAACTAGAGAATGAAAATAATCAGTCCTTGTCAGGACCAACAAATCATTTAAACGTATAGTTCCATCCAAAACAAAAAACTTTAAGAGGGCACTCGGAATCGAACCAATGACCTTTCAATTTGCAGTCGAACAATATACCGCTGAGCTATACCCTTGTATGTAAGGATATTACTACTACGTTAAAAAGATTGATGAATTTGAAGAGGTCTACAAAGGTGTTAATTAATAATGGCCCCAACCAAACGCCCTTATCTGTGAGGTACATCCGACTATTTTTACCCCTTTAATAAGCGTACCTAATGACCAATACAGAAGTGGTGCTACGATATCTTAATGCTTACAGTTCATCATCACTGGCATCTTCCCACTCCATACAGAAGGAACACTTCTCCATGCACTTACCATTGTGCAAAGCACACATGAACTCGCAGGCCCCATTGTGATGAGGACAAGTAGTGACTTGTCTTGGGAGCTCAAACGGCGGATAGTCTGTCATATCAGTGACTATAAATCCAAATCTTTCAAGCCACTTTTGTTTTAGTTCTTCAATTACGAAAATCTTGGACGCATGTTTAAAATTGCCTCGTAGGATATTTCCGATCTCAGTATACTTGAGATTTCCAGAATTCCAGGCTAGTCCATGATAGCAACGTTCAAGATTTTAATTTTCACGCTTATAGCTCTGTGTTAATTTACGCCATGAAAAGTGCGCTATATAAAGGAATACCTGAGCATCATCTTTATTCAGAGGAAGAATAGCTAAATAATTGAGCACGTGATCATTGCCTCGCTTTTTAAAGCCTTGCATGTCCACCACATATTCTAGTATTTTTTTAGTTTTTTATAACCTTGACGTTCAGGAAATGATAAGTTATTCGTTAAAAACTTGTCTGTTCAATTTTTTAGCCAAGATTTACCATGATTATCCTTACTCAGAAGTTTTTGATATTTTGTGTCTGTAGTGAATTTGTTAGTGATAGGCTTATGCGCCATATCGATGAATGAATATCGATTCAAGCGAATATATTTTTTAGAGATTTTTAAAAATTTATCATCTTACGATTTTTTCTTGGATCTTTTTTCCTCCTGTTTCTCTGCGTGCCTCTTCTCAAACTCTTTCTAGTATTCTTGTCCTTGTTTCTTTTTTCCTTCTTCTCTGCTCTAACTGATCGGTTCATGCGAAATACCAATTTAGAAGATCTTACAATTTTTACTATCTTTTTCTTTAGCCTTTTTTTCTGCCCACTCCTCAGCGTGTCTCTTCTCAAATTTTTCCTAATCTACTTGTTGTCGTTTATTCTCTTCTTTGCTCTGCTGACCTCTCTCCATGACTGATAAAACATGAGTTTCTTGACGTCACAACACATCGGACTATACTGAACAATGTGATCGTGTAGAATCAAGCAATAGGCTGATGTGTTGGCGGGAGAATCGTCATGCGATTCAAAGTCCACGAACATCTACTGGAGCATTCTTTAGTAATTCATTTTACTTGGAGCAATCGATGACAATAAAACGTGCGGTGCTCAGAAAACTATATCAATCTAACAAAGGTGCACGATTTTTACCGTAATATGAATTCCGAAAATTAGCATTCATTTCGAGTAACAATGCATATCGATTTTTTGTTATATCGAAATTAGGATCACTATTACGATAATACTGTGAATTCCAGAAGAGTTTGACATTTCTTATGTTGCAGTGATTGAACTTGCTAGCATTAGCATCTTTCCGATTTTTGCGATTAGTTTGGAATGCTAATACAACATAGCGCGGCTTTTCCAACTCATTGGACGTCTCAACTGTCCATATTTGTTTCGATATTGTGGGTAAGAGTAGATATTTATAGAGCTCCCAAGCTCGGAAACTTATGGATAAAAACTTATCTTTTTTTAAATAATCAAGCAGACGAATTTTATGAGAATCTGACATAACAACATAGGGCATAAGCCAATTAAGCTTTAATATTACTATTTTGAACCCTTCCCAAGTTACTACCGCATCAGCGGTACCATTAGCCGGGGAAATTTCTTGTTAAACAACTGCATTTAGGTAATTTCTTGATCTTGTGAGTACATGTTCGTGTTTAACATTAACAACAATCTTACTATAGTCTTCAGCAAAACCTAATATCATACCGAGAGGTACCATGACGTTAAAGTAGCTATCCTCAGTAAGACTGAGAGTGTGATTGCCTTTCCAGCCTGCTTTCTGAGTTATTATGTCTTGATCAGGAGTGAGTGATAAACAATGTTTTATAAGGGTTGTCAGACCTACGTTTTTACACTCATCTATCTCTATAGAGTTTATTTCGTATCTCATCTCTTTAAATAAGTAACTGATGGAGTTATTCACCAATTAAGTATTCGTCGGTTCTGTATTACCATCTGCTTGAACTAATTCAACATAAATGTGTAGGTATCTGCGAGATCGGAACAGACATAAATCTTGATGTTGAATTGAAATACAGATTTCATCACTATTACTATAAGTTGTGGATGCGTATAGTTGATGAGCATGAGTCTCAAAGTGCTCGATGGATTCGTCAGATGTGACAGGACACTAAATGCATAGAATCACTTCCATGTTTAACGCAACAGAATAAAAACACGCAGGTTATCTTGCACCAGGGTCTTTTATTCTTAATCGTAGACTTTTTAGAAAATGTACGTTTTGACGCGTTAGCTGTCTTCTCTGCTGATATGTTCACAGTTTGACTGTTCGTCGTTGACTGATCACTGGTATGCATGATAAGCTGCTTATATAGCTTTTATAATTGTATACGATTCCCATTACGATGATGGTTGTATGTGCAACCTTACTATTATAACTTCTCCTCGAAAATTGATTAAACCCCTGTTCTGATTGACAATGCGCAGTTGAATATAATCAATAATACATCTAAATATCGATAAATAAATAATTTAAGAAGGAACTTCAATAATCTTGTCTCCTGGCGGTACAGCTGGAAAAAATTCGTGAATCGTGTGACCTTTTGATCCGTTTATGTCCTCTCCAGTAGTGATATTGCACTCAACCCATGATGTGTTTACTTTAAGAATAGCTACGGGTAAGTCCGAGTTCTGAGTAAAGTTTACCTCAAGCACTAGTACAGTGAAACCCAACAATCATCCTATAGAATTTTTTGGTGTAAAATCAATTGTTTTACTGCACGTAATGACGTTGCGAATTGTATTACTGTTTGGTTTGATATCAATGAGTATATCGTCTGGTAGTAACACGTGCACTAAAAATAACTCAATATCTCGAATTTCGTAGCTGCCCGTTAGTAAAACTACCACTTTATCACCCACCTAAAATTAATTGTTGCTTTCATATTATAATATTTCGAATTGAATTGAACGTCAAGATTTTCACCAAGTCAAAAACGTAGTTATATTTTGACGATAATTCGATAGGCGGAAAATATTGCGCTTCTAATACAGAAGAAGTACCTGACAGACTTAGTGTCAATGCATCTTTCATGACCGCTTAAGAGCAAATGCATGATTTCTAGCCGTATCATCACCTCATATACTTTGTGATAGGAATCTCAAGCTCAAATCACCGCAGTGGTAAGAATTAATGTCTTGATATTTTTCAAAATTATGTTTAACCTTACCAACTCCAAGGGATATAATTAAATCGAAAGGTGGTCGCATATTACCAAAGCTGTCAGAGTAAACCACATTATTACCACGTTTTTGATATGCTACCCAGTGAGTTCCAGGCCCATTTTTATCATCAAGATTTATTATTGCAGTTTTATGATAACGTGGTCCATCGGCAGGTAAGTTATTTCGCATAATCACCCTAGGGAAAGCAGGGATTTTAAAAATTTAAGCGTACTTCAACAAATCCACATTCCTAAGGCCCTATCAGGCAAAATAAATTTATCGATTTCTTTTTAAAACCTTTTCCAGTACATGGTTTTAAATTTTCAATCTTGTTTTATATGGTCTAAGATTGAGATCTTTTCCGAGAGCGATATCCTTCATTCTTTTATTATGCTTTTGACTCTCTTCCAGTTACTGTTAAACTGCCTTAGTTGCAATAATACTTTCTTAAATTCCTGCTACCCCATTCGCTAGTGCACCAGTTGCACTTAAGCCTGCAAATAGGGGTATCAAGGGTAGAGCACCACAAATTCCATAAGGGAGACGTAATATTCGTGGTATTTTTACGTTTTTCTTACCACCTTATTTTTTACTGCACTACGCGCGCCTTTCAACACTGAACTTATAACTTTACGTGCATCTTTGCTTTTAGTGTTTATGTCCTGTAAGGCAGCCTTAATAAGTGCATTCAAGACAGTGCCCAGTTTCTTCTTTAGGATCTTCTTCATTGTCAGACCCATGCCTAATTTACATTTCAGCTTTATAGCACTCGTCATCTCTAGAGCAACTGCTTTTTCACTAATATTTAAATCTCTGGCTTTGACTTTTTGGCAAGCTTTCTCAGCTAAAACTCTATCTGCTAAGTTTCTAGCGTTAACTTTTTCTAGATTCTGAGAATAAGCTATATCGTGCTTCTTGCATGCCACGTCGGATGGATTTATTCCTGGATCATCTCTAGCGAGACGTTTCGAAAGCTTGGTACCTGGGCCGCAATATTGATACCCCGGCAAATGAAGTTCTATAGGTACAGTATTCATAAATCTGTCCAAAACGCCGTGTTCGCTTTTGCAATGTATGATTATAACCCTTACAAGGTTAGATCGCTACTGAGCACTAGAGAACAAGACAGTTGTACTTATAGTTTTAGCAACCACTATGCACCACTAAACGCAAAGTATATAAGTGATGTGTTATTAAGTTCATGGATCAGTTGTAATTGAACCTTCATATGTAGTAGCCATGAAGTTTAAGAAGCAATCTGTCGAATTGCAAGTTCAAAATTGTTATGCTATTGTAAAACAGGAAAATCACCCAAATAGACATGGCTAATTGCTTCCGAACTGTGTACGAGCTGTATTCTGTTGCCCATCAATTTGTGTTAAATCTAATAGTCTGCTAGCTTCAAAAGTGCATCCAAATGGGCTGGGATGTAAGAATGTATGTTTATATTCTACGTCTCTCAATCAACCAAAATACAAAATTTTTGAAATAGCTGTTAGAGCCTATGAATGGTATGAAATACTTGCTGTTCAGTGAACACGAAACAGTAGTATCTCCTGATAATGCTTAGCCCAATTCCATCATAATTTTTGATGATATAGCTTAAGAGGAACAATATAATGTAAGAGCCTTTTGCATAGGGAGACACAAAAACGTCGATTGCTTCTATGTTTGTCAGCCATGTGCTCAAGTACCAAAACACCTCATTAGAGATAACGTTAACCTTTTAGCCATATTTTATCAATATGATGTTAATTTAAAACATGTGGATGGTTATCACGTCAACTCCGATATGCCCTATGCTTAGTTGAAATATTGTCGCTTTAGCTGCTAAAATTATGATAAGTATGGTTTTGTTGTAATCGACAAAGACAGACGAAAGAATTGTGGTCGTTATATAAAGAACATCGACAATCTCGCTATTTATAGGACATATATTAGATAATCTTTTATTGTACCTGGCAAGGTTAAAGCGTCAACATGTATGAGTAAGACAGCGACGTACTCTATCAATTGATTAAGGCAAGAGAAGCTGCCAGGAAATAGTACTTTCTAATAAAGTTTGGAAGAGACAATGTAGAAAAAGTATTAAGTGGAACTTTTAAATCAATCACCGAGCCTCGTAGCTAGATTATGTCACAAACAAAGAAATAGAGTCATTTTGAGACCAACAATTATAATAATAATACTTTTAAGCTACTCATCAAGCACATAAAGAAGAAAGAAAGTTATAGCGACGATAAAAAATGTTTGAGTCTGCAGTCGGTCAAAGTGAAGATGATGATGATGAGATGAATGTTACACTACAAAATAATATTGTTAGTGGTGATAATACAAATTTATTCGATAACTTATACTTTCCAATACTTCATGAAAATAAAAAAAAATTATTAGATTTGGTGTATGGGGTGAGAAAAGAAGATGTAATGTACAAGCTTGGTGATTCACCAATATACTTTAAGAATAATCAAATCAGGATGAATGTGTTAAAATATACGATGACTGTTGAATTAATGGAGCTACTCGTAAAAAATCATCCTGATAGATCTTACATGACACGTGATGATTATGAGAAGTAGTTTATGCATTTGCAAACTTTAAGCGTTTGTAGAAAGGGATTTATAAAAAAATGGAGCTATACGAACAAACAATAGTAATAAATTTTATAAAATCATTTCTTATATGTTTGATCTTGTAGCTAGTGAAATAGAAGGATTATTATTACCCCGTTATAAAGTAGGTCAAAAAAACTAGCAAGTAGATTATGTTCACTGGGACGATCCTCATGAACTAGTTGATCGTCTGCGATTGCTTATAGCCAAAAAATCCAAAAGACAACAACGAAATTATGTTAACTATTAAGGAGTTACGTAAGGCTGGGCACATATACCGATAGCGTCAGACTGAAAAATAGCATCGACATGTTCGGACGTAAGCTAGGTAAGACCAAAGGTGGTAGTCGAGGTCCTTCTGGTCCTCCTGGTGTTGGGTAAAAAGTTACAGCTGATCATAATATGATATCCCAGGGAACAGACTATGCAATGTTTGTGATCCTGTAGAAAATTATGATGCAGTTATTCTAGCTTATTTTCAAAGAGAGCTCAATAACATCATGCAAGTTATCCATGACATGCAAAGCAGTAGGAAAAAGCATAAGAATAATAAATCTAACATTTACTCGTCAGACGTTAACGAGAATGGACCATAAGAAAAAACAAGTGGTGGAAGAGCTTTACAAGCCAGCTCGTCACAATTATCTGCGTGAAAATTATGACGTTTGTGCCTTGCATAGGACTTGGCAAGGATACCATATGCTCGTGAGAATAAAGGTCATAGGTATCTGCTTACTGTGACAGATGTTTTCTCCAAGTATGCATAGGCTGTACCCATTAAAAGAAAAACTGGTGATGACGTTACAGCAGCCATAAAAGTTATTTTGAATGATGAAAAAGTACCAATAAACTTGCAAATCGATCGCGGTAAAGAATTCTACAATTCGAATTTCCAATGTCTCATGCAAAAGTATAAGATCAATTTGTACCCTACCTATAGAAATATAAAAGCTTGCATGTGCCAGCGATTTAATCGCACTTTAAAAATTGAATGCAAAAAGAGTTTAGTCTGCTAGGCAACTATTAGTGGATTCATAGTTCACACAAATTGCTTAAATCACACAACAATAGAAAACAAAGAACTACCGGCATGAAATCAAAAGATGTAGTTGCAGATTATGAAGTCCAAGTGTCACAAAAATTAAAACGTGACAGCATCAAATTCAGGCCCAAATTTAAAGTCGGTGGTAAAGTGCGTGTGAGCAATGCGAAACAAGAATTTGAGAAAGGCTTCGAGCCCAACTGGTCAACGGAGATTTTTACAATCACGCAAGTAGCCGCAACAAATCCCACAACGTACCATCTTAAGAATTATCGAGATCAGCCCATTTCCGGTGGTTTTTACGAGCAGGAACTGCAATCAACCAAACATCAAGACGTTTATCTCATGGAGAAGGTCCTTTAAAAGCGGGGCAATCATGTTTTCGTCAAGTGGTTGGATTTTGACAACACACATTATAGTTGGATCAGCAATAATGAATCATAGAAGAAATTTGACTACGAAGTACAATACAAGAAAATTTAATGTAAAGTATAAAATGTAATGAAGGAGTATTCAATAAATAGTCAAGATATAAAGAAAAACTGTTTATTTATATTCACAAACTTAGGCACAAAAAAAAATGTATACTATTTCCATCATATACAACAAAGTATCTAAACTTATTTACTGCTTCCAATAAGACATTCAAGAACTTTATATCTTCTAAAATAGCAAAATATACTTTGTACGGTAAAAATATACTGAACTTCTCTCATTCGGCGACGAATTAGGATCCAAACCTTGTCTTTGCTATCCTCAGCTTGGTCACTATATAGTGGTAATCCACTATCATCTCGTTTAGTTTTATCGTCAGCATAAAGCCATTTTTTGCCATTTTACTGCAACAAACAACACATATGATTAGCATAGATCTCTCTCTTTCTCTCTCTCTCTCTCTCTCCCTCTGTGTGTGGGTGTGCATGTGGGGTGGTAAAGGGGGGTGTGGGATGTGTTACTGACCACAAGTATATCTGGGTCGCTTGCAAGGTGAAGAGTCACTTTGAGAGCTCTGCTGGTCAAGTTCAGTCGTACTTGGACCTCTGCTCGAAAACTGAATAAGCTCTTCTGGCTGTATCACCTTCTGATATAGAGCTTCCCCCTCTCCTTTTGGTGACTCCACTGCGGCATCCCCCTCTTTAGCTTGTTGATTGGTTGTTCTCTGGTTGGCTGCTTTCACCTCCATTATGCTGTAGTGGTCCCATGGTAGGGTGTCTGTTTTGTCAGGCAGCACTTAGCGCTTGTGGTCATGCGCACTGAGCGCAATTTTAATTTCACTTCAGTAAATAGTTGGTGGTGACGTGATCTGATGTTTCTCTTCTCTTGAATCCTGCTGGTTTTTTCGTATAAGCACTCGATGTAGTCGTCACAAGTTATCGTGGCTTTCAATGCACTGCTTTTGACACCCTTACCTTGGCCTTTTTCAATGGTTTTTTATCTTGTATCCTTACACTGTGCATTCTGCTCCTCAATCCTACAAATTCCAACAAAATTGTCTCATTGAATTGATCCTTTATTGAACCAACAATTTTCTTATCAAGTTGAGATAAGTTGAAATCATTGTCAATACGATAGTCTGATGTGTAGAATTCTGGGATATTTTCATGCATCACATTATATATATTCTTGTTTGTTATCTCATATATAAGACTATCTGTATCCGTATACAAAATTTTGCACTAATCTATTCTACTTTTCACGAAATGATAATGAAATTGATATACAAGTGTCTTTGACAGATCCAATACACTCAGTCCAACGTATATTGGTTTTTTAATGCAGATGTCGGTTCGTAACAACTGTATGGCTACAAGTTGTTCGTCAAATATATCGCAGCTATGAAAATTTGGTCGTGCAAGGTAATCTTCTGCACCGTATCGTCCACCTTACTTGTTGACAAGCTTAACATCAACATGTTTCATCTCGTTTTCCATCGTCTTACCAAAGACCGTGTTATTAAATAACTTATATTGCATTTTCTCAAAGTCGTTTGCATTTTGAGGCTTAGCACTAGTAAGGTCTATGTACTCTTTTAGACAAGGTTTCTGATTGAGTTGTAGTACCTGATGAACTTTTGTAATGTTGAGGCCATGACTTACAACTTGCTTTAGGGAAGGATAGTGAATCACGTAGCGGGTTTTGTCATGCAGCGTAGTCATAAGCTCATCCTGCTTTGACTCTGGAGGCACTATGTGCTCAGCACAGAAAGGCAAGTCTTTGTGAGTATCATAGAGGTCTTCAGGATACTCGAGATCCACTTTAAGTATATAACGTATTTTAGCATCATCAGCATCGTTTAAAATACCCAAAGTATTTACATTCTGCGTCCACCGGAAACCTCTGTACAGTAGTGATTGAGTCATTTCCCAGACATATAAATTATTGACGTCGTAATACATCAGGTATTTTCCATCTTTATCGGATCGATAGCCTTCTTTGGTCTACTGGTTGTTGGCTTTAGCATAGTGATGACAGCATTTTCTGATTCCACCACGTATACCACGTTGGACGATTATCACCACATCTATATCAGTTCATAATTCTAATTAAACATGTGAAATATTAAGATATGATGATTTGTACCTAAGAAATAATGTGTTTATTATTCACATTTGTATAATTTAACGTGGTATCCCATGTCAGGCCTGGTGTTTTATAATAGTGAGCATGGTCCAACTTCATGTGTTTCAAGACAATTATTTCTGAAAATCTCAAATACTTTGGCTAGTAGAAAAACATCTGTCTTCAGATATAAGTCAGAATATAGTACAAGAGTCTTGATGTTAAATGCATTCCTGACATTTTGAGCACGTTTGTACTCTTTCTCAGATACATGAGACTCATACACGATGCTGTAGAATTTATCTTTCGGAGGAAGACTGTCTTCTTTGAGCTTTCAAAAAAAAATGATATAGTCGTATGGAAAGACTCCTTTTATTTTCAACAAATTAATCTGATCATGCGTGCATTTGTTATCCTCGGAAAATACTCTCTTCAAAATCGCAAACTTCTCAAGATATGATGATCTTTAATCTAGAGACGAGGCCATAAATTTGAAGGAATCGATGAAGCGAAGATTTATGTCAGTTCCCTCAACGAATTTCGCAAAAGATATGTATCTTTCTTTTGTTTGCGGAAAAACTGCACTCGTCCGGGAAAGCATGTAGCGAGCTCCTCTATAAATAGATGTGAATCATAACCACATAAGTTATGGAAAACAGCTGGAATCACTTTTAAGTCTTTATAGTTTAGGTTACATGAATTGTGCTCAGTGCCACGATATCTAAAAATAATCTATGATTAATAAAAATAACATAATCTTCTTATCTTTCGAATCGAAAGGCTTATTGCAAATGTTGCAGAGAGTAGATTTGTCCAGCTCGACTCTTTCTCTGAGTGTTAAGCTCAACATTGGCCTGGAATGTTTATATGACTCTAGCAATTCCAAGGCAAGTGACTAGAGGTTTTTTATAAACCACTTAGCAGGTGTTTTATCATCTTTTTCACTTTTCCTGTAGCTCTTATACTACCATTTTTCTATCAGCATAACTGCATCTTATAAAAAATTTAATACTAAATGCTTTATGTTGCTGATAAGCACGATCACTTTCTACAAGCTCCAATGAGCACTCGAAATCTGTGTGAACTACGTAAGATACTCTATTTTTTTAGTAATGTCCTTGAACTTAAGTACATTATCGATGTTGTTTTTCCGTGGAAGCGATATTTTGCAGTGATAATAATTCTTGCAATCAGATTCATGTGCCGCTAATTTTTTAGCTGTCCCAAAGAAGTGCAAACATCGATCACATATAAATGACTTATGATCGTGAGAAGACGTCTGTTTGTTTATGAGGCGGGATTGATTTTCAATCCAAACGTAGTGTTGCTTGTATTCTATATTTTAATCTTCTTTTTTTTCTTCTGATTCTTTATCAACATAATAACTTTCGATGAGAAGTAAATCTACATGCTTCTCCTTTTTCTGTGCAGTTAAATGTCTAGAAAACACATCATAGATATTACTTTTCTTCTTTAAAAAGTATAAATTTACTGAAACATCATATTATTTTTAAAATTTTTTAATTCGTCTTGGGTCAACAGGGAAGTCTATATCTTTAAAATTTAGTTTGTTTTTGTATTAAGTATAATTTATGAAGCGATGTGCATTTTGTCGCGCTGGAAACAGCGCTGACAGGATGGCCCATTTAAAGTACTGGTCATCATTATTCATTAAATTCACACAAACAGGATAGCATAAACAGGTAAGTCGATGAAAGAACTACCTCTTATCGAAATAAATTAGTTAATGTTCAAGACAATATTTAGTACAGACCTCAAAGATTATCCGAATTCTGGCTCTTGGAATTCTTCGACATCTCTTTCAATTGATTGCTGAACGTTGAGTCTAAACCACTCACTCAAGTCTGTAGTCAAGTAAATTACTTTCGATTTTGTGTTGAAAGACTCAACTTTAGCATTTTCTACTCCATATTTTACTATCACACACTCAGCAGATAATATAGTATTCACTTTCAAGCTATGATGCTGTTCGAGAGTTGATCGGACTTTCTTTATGAACTGCTGTTTAGCATCTTTCAAAAACTTGTGGAGATGTAAATGTTTTAAATTTAAATCACTGCTTTTTTGATACGGTTTTCAAGGGTATAATTAACATCATCTCAATTGATAGAATTTTCTACTGGTGCAGGAACGCCAGTGCCTCAAAAATTGGGCACAAAAGCACTTAGTTCATTTTTAAACACTTCTGCTGCTACGGTAACTTCAGCCTGAGTATCACTAGAAACTGCTTGAAAATCTTCTTGTTCATCTTTAAACACTTTCACTGATTCTACAACATACAAGCGATCGCCAAGTTGTTCTACAACTGTTTTTGTCAAAGCTATAGCAGTCTGAAGTTTGTGTTTGTCCGATAATATAAGACCTTTTTGTCGACTAAAAATATCAGCTGTTTGCAGAGTAATATACCCATAATTGAAAAATCTTTGTATACGGACAGCAGTCTCCGTCATATTTTCAAGTTTCTGTTTATTGCTATATTCTTGCAGTAAAGCATTAGTAGTATCTTCGAACTGTTGCATGGAAGCCGTAATTAACTGCTGTGAGATCGAATGACTTCAAAATAACTGAGTACTTCGGTTATCTAAGTTCAGTCCCATTCGGAACTCTACTCGAGAACAGAATGAGCTGCTATCAGATGAAAGCCCTTGTTTATACATGCGAATGTAGTTATAGGTAGTGGAGGGGGTAAAAATAGAAAACGTATTCTGATTCGTCGATAAAGCTACGGCGGTTACGGCGCGGCGGCTGGGAAGGTGACGGGAGAAGGTTTCTATCCAAAGTATATTAAGGGGCTAAAATATAAAGTAGAGCACAGTCGACTGCTAAATAAGCCGTTGACATCAATAAAATAAAGTATATCGCAGACGTGCAAGGGTGTAAGACTTGAAAAAATAAATTTATATTTAAAGAATTGGCTTTTTTACCAGTGGTAGGAAACAATGAACCGACAGACTTTTTATTTCAAGCCACCATATTCACAAGTCCATCTGAATGCTAAGAGTCGATTCCAGAATGTATGGCTTGATAAAAACTATCACTGCATTCTGTGGATCGCAGGTGATGTTCCATATGAAGAATTAGAGAAAATCCTGCAGGTGATTTTTCATCCGGATTGTACGGTCATTTATGCGAAAGTTCTTGACAAGACAAAATAACTTCAAGAAATTCTGCCTAAAAGGGAATTTTTATCACCAATCATGTCGTAACTATAAAAATGTTTTTACAACATCTTTGCTTCTCTTTGTATTTGAATAGATTAATATGCAACATCAAGTACCTGGGGTGCCCATCGCTCAAAAGACTCCTGATCGACAACACAGCATGCAACAGTCATGCACCGTATTTTGATGCCACATGTGCCGGAAGAAAGGAGATTGCTATTAAAAGTTGGGTTCTCGAACAATGCAGACAGAAGCTATTGCAACACTCAAAATGTATTTAATATTTCTACAGATACTCCTTGTACTATAAAACAATAAATATTTGTAAAAATTGCATTTGATGAAATGTACCTTTAATACTGATTGTCTAGATCACATGTTTATAAAATTTCATTTCTACCTTAAAAAGAATATTTATCTTTCAATTTAACGTAAAAAAATATCCTACTGCCAAGTATTTCACAAACTAAAAAAACATGGTAATTTTTTGTTTGTTTTTAATGTTTTGAAGTAATAAAAGAGAAAAAAGACTTTGAATGCCGTATTAAACTAATAGTTAATTCATATGTTGAAAATGATTATCGGTTGTGACATGGACTGATTGTTTTTCTATGCTCGCACCAAGGCATACTCATACTTGGGCAAGTGGTGGCTCTGCCTTTGGCAGCACCATCCAAGGTCGTGTTGGCCGGCATGCGGTCGGGTCCAACCGTCGCTCTGTTGCTGCTGCCTTCGAATGAGCCGTTTTGCAAGCTGCAGCCCTTACTCTGTCCGCAATGCTCCGCTACACCATGTGAAGTATGGCATCCGCCCTCCTAACCACCTTTACCTTCTTTTCCTCCGCAGCTCTCCTAGCCTTGCGAGCTGCAGACCTTGCAGCCCTTGCCTCTTTATCCGACGCACGTGGAGGCGAATAAAGAGGCATGTTCGGCGGCCATGCAGCTCACAACGGTCTTGGTTGCCGTAGAGGAGTAGTTGGCTGCCGTGGAGGTGTTGGTGATTGTGAAGGCGGTGTCAGTGGTCTCGGAGGTGTTGGTGG
>JAPYYV010003985.1:0-17362 GCA_030522625.1 Copidosoma aretas
TCTACACTCCATTAAACTGCATTGTTTTGATGTAAAGAACTTTTGACAGCTGTTCACTGCGGATGGCGCCACCTCCGATTGCGCGCATAGCGAATAGTGTACATTGAAGTACGGCTACGGTAAGTATGAGCCGTGATTGGTGTGTCTTTGGTATAGAAGTGACTTTGAAATGTAAAAAACGTTTTAAAAATTAATTAGAATTTGATGGTGTCTCGATAACAAACTAAGAACAAGTAGTGATTTCAAAAATAATGCTCGTAAATTTTTGTGATAAATTTTTGAGAACCGATGTGACATGCAGTACAGTCAGCACTGAGGGTTATGAAGTAACTAACTTGGTAAATGACTCGGAGAAAGGATTCTTGGCTTACTCCTGCATTAGACCTCCCATCACAATTGACTTTAATTTCATTTGCAACATAAAATTGAGTCATGTACTCGTGTGGCCTCAAGTTGGAGCACAGAAGTCCTCTGGCTTCAAGCTGTCTGTCAAATCAGCTGATGCAAGTAATCAACCTTTTGTTGACGTTTCGACTGGGTTTCTGCAGAAGCAGGAGTCTGGTATTTTTTTTTTTCGACAGGATATCTTACACTACACAGGAGTACAAAAGCCATCAAATTTTGCCGAACGTCACATAAAATCGTTAGCTGTCACAAATTATGTGAGTAGCTTGCGATTAAGCATATTAAAAACAGATAATTCAGTACCTGCACTGAGTAACATTGAAATATGGGGCTTGGTTTCTCCCAAGTGTCCCAAAGATATAGCCATGAATGTTATGGCTCTTTTGGCGAATAAAAATAAGTTGATAAAAAGTTCACAAAACTTTGAAAGTTTGTCAGCTACCAAAATCTGTGATGACAAAAAAGAAGAAAATAAATGGTAAGCAGCTTTATTTGTGCTATATTATGTATTATTTTTTCTTGATAGTTTAATGGAAATGAACGAAATGTTTTCCAGTGAAATACTAAGTGAAAATGCTCTTGAGGTACCTGAAGATTTTTTGGATCCAATAACTTTAGAAATCATGACTCAGCCTATAATTTTGCCGAGTGGTAAAATCATTGATCAGAAAACTTTGGAAAAACATGGGCACAGTGAAGCAGTCTGGGGGAGGCCTGTTACTGATCCATTTACAGGAATTCCTTTTAGTGATGTTCGTAAGCCAATAGGCGCTTTTCCATTAAAAGAAAGAATCGATAAATTTCTCCTTGACAACAGCAACAATGAAGAAGTGAGAAAGTTACCTAGGGTCTTAGGCTGTAAAACGACGGAGCAAAAACAAATCATAAAAGTGATGGGTTGTGTAAATAAAAGTCATAAAGCTACTGATATCGAAAAAAAAAACTCGCTCAAACGAACTTCATTAAAACAAGAAGATAATTGTAATATTAAAAAGTCCAGGCATCTTTTACCAGTCATGTCAGTTGACATTAGAAATTCTGTGGCAAAAACATCAAAAACGTATTTTGCAACAAGAGAAAGTATGAGCCAAGAAGATATAAAAAAAAGAAATACTGAAATTGACCAGAAATTGAATTCGAAAATCATTGTTTCTAACAAACCCACTTGTGGATGTTGTAAGAATAGTATTTTATATAAATTACCTTGCGAACATGTGATTTGTAGACAAGCTTTGTTATCACTTGAACAAAATGTATGTACGATATGTAAGCTAGAGTTTAAAACAAGCGATCCACAAAGGTTTCACTGATTAAAAGGATACAGGCATGATTAAAAAAAGATGTAATGTATTCAAAGTAATTTATTAAAAGTAAACTTTTTACATAAAATCAGCAAAGGTGAATACATTTTTATTTTTTTCTCTTTTTTAAATTTTTAAAAATTTTACACCAAGTTAAACATCAAAGAGTTATTCACATAACAAAAGGAGTGAGTGCGTTAGTGCTTAACCAACATTTTATAGAATAACTATTTTTTTTTTTTTTTTTGGGGACTAATAATAGATTTCTTTAACGGTGACTGTTGATAATCACGTGACAAAGTGTACTTTCGGATTCTCATACATATTTATATATCAAGTTTATCGTACACGTATGGCTAAGTTTGCATTTTCTTTTGCAAGTGTTGTATATTTTATGTAAAGTTTTTATAGTACAATTAATTTTCTGAAAATGCCACTGAGGGAATGAAATCAACTGGACAAAAAAAAATTTCCTTGAAATGATTATTATATAAAAAATAATTTAACGAATACAGATCTACAGTAGAACTGTAGATCCACATTCTGATTTCTAAATTTTTTGTTACAATCATTTATCTCTGTAAACTAATTTTAAAAGCTATCTCGTTCATTTTCAATATTTGCAATGTCAATATAAATGATGTAGGTATTGTAGATCCGTAATTGTAGATTACAAGTAATCTTTCACTATTTATATTATTGAAAACCTTGAAGCTCATTGTCGAGAGCCACGTCTCTTTTAAAATTCTGAAAAGAAAAAAAATATAAATACTGCATAACGTTAAATTTTACAAGTGTATGATACCTACTCCTTTTTTTTTTTCTTAAACTCCCTGCTTAGCAGAGGCGGCCTCTTTCGATTCTTCAGGTGCTTTAGCCGAATCTTTTTTTTCTGCTGTTGCACTAGCTTCATCAGCAGGTGGCTTTTTTGATACAACCTGAGAACAAGTACAATTGAATCATATATTAATAAGTTAGTTGTTTAAATCAAAACATCGGAGAAAAATATGGAAAAACATTCAAAAGAGATTTTGTAATTGTATGGAACAAAGAAAACAAAATGTACCTCTTCTTTGCTAGCCTCGTCAAAGTTTTCTACCAAGTCGGGCACTTCATCGTCTTCCTCTAGAGCAGCTTTATTGGCTCCACTGCCAGTTACCGAGCTGGCCAATCTCTTGAGTTGCGTGAGTCCTTCAGGCCCAAGCTGACTCAAAATACTGGGAAGCATTTCTGTGATTTGTTTGGTTTCACCATGGCCGGTAATGGCAAAGGTATTTGCGGTAAGACTAGCCTGTGTTTTGGGATTATTAAAGTGTATGACAGTTCCATCATCCTTGATCATGTTGACCTCCTCAATGCCAGGTATTGTGTTGACCCCGAGCTTTTTCAGGGAGCTTTGTAGCTTTTTATCATCTGCAGCAGCCGTTGCGTGCACGACCTTGAAACGCAAATGAAAGGAGATGAAAAATTTTCAACACAATTGTTTACCCAAGGGGCATCATAGCCAGTAAACAATTCATTAGGAGGTTAGTCGTGTAGGAGGTTGGTAATAGATACATAATATTCAGGTATATACTGGCAGAACGCAAGGAAGCGCAGACTTCGAGCGGATCCTCCATGCCATGCACGTAAGTATAGCTACACAGCAAGCCGGAGTAAAAATAGATTAACCCAACTAACTAGGCTAGGTGCAAGCAGCACCAAATATCACATGGACGTTTAAAGAAAATAAGCAGGTATAATAATAAATTGTGGACGGCAGGAAAGTTTTAGGTACCGAAAAGGAGCTGGGGAAATGAATCGCACTGGGTGGGCTCATTACGACGTATCGGGTGCGTGGGAGAGAGCATCGCCGCGCGCAAATCAGCCAGGCAGGTAGACGAGAATAGGGGTACCGAGATTACCGAGTAGTTGGGACAAACGAACGAGCGGATCGCCCACTCACCTTCTTCTTGCGGCGAGGGGTGCCCTTCCCTCCGATCCGGACCTGCGCCTGGAGCTTCTTCAGCTTCTCGGGGTTCATGGCTGCCCGTTCAGGTACGTCCTGGGGATAGGTAACAAACCGGCTTGTGCAGCCAACAAAGAGACACGTGCTCGGCCGTTAGGTCGAGAGAGCGAGAGCCTGCACGCAGGAAAATGGAAGTGTCGGCTATTGCGCGCGCGCGCGCGCGCGCCACCGATACGTCTTGTCTTGCGGTCGTCTGCGCAGGCTTGTGCACGAGGTTGCCGACGAGCCTATATATATGTATAATGTATAGGGTGTACGTCGCTCCTGCTGACGACCTGCCGGTGAAAACCCTCCTCGTCCTGAATCCTAATAAGTAACCTTGACGGGGTACTCACCACTTATCCTGGATTTGGAGTCACGGAATCACGTCGGACGTCGGACGCCCGAGGAGGATGGAGTTCCTTTGAGTATAGATGTTTCAGTTTCTACGTAAGTACCATTTTAAATCTGGGATTTTTTTCAACGATAAAAAAGTATTATGTTAAAAAAATATGAAATAGCCTGCGACAAACTTAATTCTTCAGAAGTATAGTTGTAGTGCAAGAATATTCAGCAGATATTCTCAGCTTGGTAATAATGTTATTGTTTTCGCGCGGGTTCCAAACAACGTACACAACTAAACGCTTTATAAAAATTTGTGGATACTAAAGTAATAAAATTCCCAGCTCTTCAAAAAATATGCTTAATTTTTATGGCCAGGTTCGTACTTAATTGGGGCTCTCTCAGAAACCTCGCAATAACGCGTATGTATAATTTTGCTCTGTAAATACGTACAATATTTTAAAAAAAACATTACCTAGAATAATATTGAAGAATAAATCTCGAAAACTTTCTGACAACGCCATAAATAACTTGCCTTTCGCTCAATAAGCTTTCAGAAACATTTATTGTCTTAATATTGATAAACATACCGTTTAAAAAAAATCTTCTAACAATTATCACAAAATAATAACGTTTTTCGAACAAAATTTACATATATTTTTGAAAATATTATTTCACTATCTGGGTGATTTACTTATTACGATGTGCAAATCTACCAATTCCTTTGAATGATGAAATACGATAAATCCATCTAAATCAATTTCAAGGATACCTCTCGAAAGTACAGGTGTGCGCAACTTTATTTTTGTCGTCTAAAGTACTTTGCGTACGACGATGCAGTATGTATCGCCTATTGTTAACTGGAGTATATGTTTGAATTCAAGCGCGAAGATCACGTTCTTCTTTCTTCGATGGTCTCGAAGTTTTTTTCCGTCAAGTGCTGCCACTTTTTATTTAGTAACGAAAGTGTTTCTGTAGCTTATACCAAAACTTTTTTATCAGCAAATTCTGTTAAGACTTATTTTTTTAATGATAAATATTTGATTTCAAAATAATAGTAGCACCTTAAAAAATTCATATTCAAATGATTGAAATAACGTTACTAACGTTGATTTAGTCTTATCGAAATTTGTTGCAACCTCAAACATTCTACCTACTTGAAGTGAACAATTTTAAAATTTTCAAACGTACGGACATTGTGTCATGTATTTTCTCGTCCCAATAAAATACAAAAATTCATTACCTCGGTTCACTCACACAGGAAGACACAATATCAATAAATATTCATGACTGATGGAAATCCCGTCTGCATCTTTTTTGAATGATTGAATTTTCACCGTATTTACACACCTACATCGGTGTACAGATAAAACATGAAATCCCCAAACTGTCGACTGGAGAGATTGGAGTTTCTGTATGCCCAAGGGTGTGTTCAATATTCGTTGTCAGTGCAGCAACAGCAATTATTTATTATTTTTTTTTATTATTTTGAAGTTGGACCTCCATAAGAAATTTTCGCTGTCATCTTGTAAGGCGATAAACATTTTTTTTATATTTAAATATACTTACGTACGGTAATAAAAATACCATTAAAACACTTTTTTTCAATAATTTGATTACTAGAGCGTGAATTTTAATTAGAAATATGTATACACAACTTTTTGAAGTATTTCCATCGGGCAAGATAACATACACCGTGATGTAGATGAAATTTAAGCTCCAGTAATCAAGTAAGCCATACGAGTTTTATAAATATTTCATGCCTCATTATAGTTTTAATTACCTTAGTTAAAAGTTTTGATATTAATTTTTCTTTCAACAGAATTATATTGAGGGTATTTTTTTTAGAAAAAAAAAAAGCACACAAAATGTGTCTTAGAATAATTATATAAAGAATGTAAAGAGATCTTTCGAAAAAAATTTTCGTAACTATTACATTTGTCCACAATCACGTGATTTAGTTAAAGTTGGATGATAATACTCAGACTGATTGTTAATTAAGTTTTGAAATGTATTCTCACTATGTCAGGCTAACTTTTTCTCCTAAACTTTTTTGGTGCTACAGTATCGTGCTCTTCAAATATTTTCTTTCGATTTTACGTGAGAAAATTACTTACTCGAAGCAGAAGGGACAATATTCGGTCGCCAACGGTTCCCGTTACCTATATATGATGAGTCGCGCAAAAAAACCTCCCCCTGTCGTGTCATGCACGGAAACTAAAATTCTTTTTCGTGCCGCACGAGCTAAGTATAGCCATGATGGTGCAAAAGCGACGAATACAGGGCGTAACTTCACCGACAAGTTTTTTTTTTTTTTTTTTTATCTTACTAGGTTTTTAACAGCTTGACTTTGAAAGTATTACAATCTAATTTCAATCTTACTTTTCCAGTGAAAAAATGTTCAATTGTTTTTAAATCACAAACCGCAAGGTTCTTAAATACAAAGGTACCCTACATACAGTTACTTATACACAAACTCTTTTTTTCCTTATTTTTGCAGTTTAAAATTTAAAGAGCTCATCAAACTGTTTTTGTGAATGATTTAGTTTGCCATGAAAAATCAATTTTAAATCGAAAATTTGAATAATCTTTGTCGAAAGTCATCGATAGACGCACGGCAAATTTTTTTTTCTAGCATTCAATAAATCAAGTAAATATTTTTTTCATCGTCTCAGGCATAAAGCAAACGTGAACTATACAATACGCATTTGAATTGAAACACAAACTGTACGTTGAGGTGGTAAGTACGTGTACTTATATTATGCATCTTGTTTTTATCCGATGTTTGTTTGCACATAAAAATATTATCCAACATTGAAACAGATAAAAGGTGAAAAACGTAAGCCGTAACTGTAAATCCGTACTAGGATCCGTCAGAACGTAAGAAAAAATCGATATCTATTATAATTGTAAATTACAGCACTCTCGTTCAACTTTCGTATCGGAAAATTCTATGAAATCGAATCGAGCTCTTTGGATCGCAGGGTAGGGCAGGTAAAACGAACTGCAATCATTCATTTGCTCGAATTCGCTAAACTTACACGATATCATTATGTACGTGTATGATAGTATGTAAGCAGACACTGGCCCCAAATGTATCAAGTTTTTATTATTGACAACGAAAAGCTCGGCTGTTCGAGGGTCGCATTCGTTGTGCCCTCCTTTCCGTTGTACTGTCCGTACATCTGCAGGTACATACATACAAACACATGTAGCTTATGTACAGACGTGTAAATATAGTTTATCCTTTTTTCCACACACTCGGACCTAAATGAATAATGCAAAACAAGAGGAAGAGGAGGCGAACGAAGAAAACGAAAGGTTGTAACGCAAACACAGGGCGAAAAGCGTAAAGGAGGCGTCACGCGAGCGCTCGTAAATTTTCTTCGAAAGCGGCGAGATTTCGGGGCGCGATGTGGCGCGTGTTAATTAGGGACGCTCACGCGCGCGCGCCGCGGTCGTGTGCCGTAGATGCATGGCTTTTTTAGTTTTTTTTTTTTTTGCAACGGTGCTGATATATATGTACAGTGGTGGTGGTGGTTGCTGATGTTCTTTTCAAGTGGACTTTCCGACCGTAGAGGTGTATACATGCATATTACACAGTTCTCCTTTCGTGACCCGTGAAATTTCGCGTGACGTGCCGGTATGGCTCTTTTTTTATCTCCGTATGTATACGTAAATACGTCCATTATGGTGAGTGAGGTAGCGAGAACGAATTTCAATGTGAATACGCGATCATACGCGATCACAGTCAGTTACATATTCTGCATATGATTCGGGTGCCCTTTGCCACTTCCATTATTGGAAATAAGAGTGTATCATTATGTTGTACGTATTGGAAACTCGGTAAAAGAAGCAGCTAACTCAAAATACCTGTGCAAAAGAGCTAACTCGGTGATACAGTTTTTTTTTTTTAAATAAAATAGCCGTACCAGCTGCCACTGCAAAATTCTAGAAGAAAAAAAACGTCGTCCCTCTTGCTTTCCTCCAATTGTAAATAGATTGCTTCTGTCGATGTGCACATACTGCAGCACGTACCTGCTAATGGAATAATTAATGCTCGTGATCAGATTACTCTGGGAATTCGAAGATCGCGAGCCTATAGATTAGATGGAATTCACGGAATGACGCCTCTCGAGCCCCGTTCTGGCCCGCGCTACGCGCACACACATGCACTGAGGGTTGGTCTCTTCTGCAGGTGGCAAATGAAAACTACATCAATTAGAGCGAACGTCGATTCAATACTGGCCGTCGTGTGGCTAAAGCGCCCCCACGGCTGGGGTTTGCATGGACATTATATTTGGAGGCGCGAGGATCAATCTTGTTCGTGTGCGTGGAGTGACGGAGCGGTATAATTCCTCTCCGGGCGGATTGGGAAAAAAATAGGGAGAGGAGCCCAAGTCAGTGCGGAGCCTCCCCGTTGGTATATACATATACTTGTATAATATAATACAGGACACACCTGCTCGCTTACTTTTTACGCCTTTTCGGCCTATCGTAAAGTTGGTGAAATTAGATACTTGCGTGGTATGCGTGTACGGCTTGGTCCATTCGTCCAATGTGTATAGACTTCTTGCCAACTTTTGCAGACGGCCGCAAACATTTTGGCGAAACTTCTCCGTTGGAAAGGCGTGTACGCTTGTATCGACGTCGATAAATCATACGCGTGCTTTTGGCTTGGACAAAAAAATATCGGGCAAATTGACGATAGGTATTTCACCCGAGCCGACAGGAACAGGATTCAGGCAGCTGCTTTGAGGCTCCGAAGCTCGGTGGTGCAAGTGGATAAATTTCAGGTCACTGTTAATGTAAAAATCTATACAGCACTATACGTTTGCGTACAACTTAATTCCTCATGCAATGCAGCGGATATAGGATTTTCAAAATCGGGAGTAGTCGGTGGAATCAATACTCATGATGACTCGAAGAAATTTCTTTATTCCGCCTTCGTATTTCAAATCATTCAAACCTAATAAAGCGTCGTCGTTAAATTGGTAACAAAACAATAGTCGGCCGAATAAAACGGAGAATTCAATTTACAATCGTGAATGGGTGGTCCATCTATAATGGATCTGAATATCATTATACACATCGGCCTGCTTCCTCGATTTTCGCACATACATTGCGGATATTGTTATTGTTAATAATATAGGTACTTAATCCGTGTAATAATCGTGCAGCTCGTCGCGTAAAACGTCCAATAGTTGCATCGCCGAGCTTTAATCATCAGAGAGCGATAAGCCGCTTTTGTTTCGAAGTATGTACAGAGAGTGATTAAAGCTTTTGTACGTATAATTAACATAATCTCTGGTACTTGAAAAATAAAACAAAACAATCTTGTCAGTAGAACTGTTTACGAATATTCGGTAATTATTTTATTTTTTCGAATAAATTCGGGCGTCGTCGATCGTTTACTCAAACAAAAGAGCGCGTTGTGTTTATGGGTCTCGTTAAAAAGTTAACCAAGGTTATAGGTATAAGCTTCAGCTAAGCTCGTGGCAGCTCGTTATCGATTTTTCATGCGCTTCCACGTGACACAGCAACCGCGCAATTTTTCGTTTGAAAAATCAAAAAGAGCTGTACGGAATGAGAGAGAGAGAGAGAGAGAGAGAAATGGCTTCAGTAAGTATACAGCATGCATGACAACTGATGGCCAGATCTCAGCGCAAAGTAAATCGGTTAAATTTGACGCGCGTTCGCAGGATGCAGGAAGAGCAGCTAATATTTTGTTAACATTCTCGTTCGAAAGTCGCTTTACAAACTCGTATGTCCATTATAATACCTATTTTCGTGATGATGTACGAATAACTGATGAATTATAATATGTATTAAGTATATATCTATAGGCGTGCAATGTTTAACAATGAAGGGTTATTGCGAAGTAGCGATTATCGCGTCGCTAATAATCTACGGAATGGACCGAGGATTGAATTCGACGTTGACACATAATCGTACCACTGTTTTCCACTTTATTTTTTTTTTTTTTTTTTTTTATGACACATATTAATAACTTGCCTACCATATTCGTATCTTTTTCCGTTTTTGTATAAGTCTTTGGTATTTGACCATTTGTTTTATTTATAACCATCATATTGAGCTACATTAATTTTTGTTATTCTTCTCTAGGTATAATAATAATAGTAATATATCCTCGGGGGGAACTCTCTCTCCTTTGCTCTTTATAGATTTACTTTTTGTTGTACACCAGATTGTCTCGCACATGTACAGGTCGCTCGTTTGGTTTGGGCGTGTCAAGTTTTGCCAGAGTACATATTGATATAACGTACGCACATAACTTTTTTTTTCGTGTTTGCTTCTTCTTATATTTCTCGTTACTTTTACAAGGGTTTTTTTTTTTTTTTTTTTTTTTTTTATTTTTTTTTTTTTTTTTTTATTTTCTTTTTTTTTTTTCTTTTTTTCTTCTTTTTTTATTTCTCTTTTCTTTTTTAAGGGTTTTTTTTTTTTGCTTCTTTTTGTATATATATTCTGTAGTGTACAGCGGCAAGCGATGCATCGACTTTTTTGCACTAACTATATAATTGTATATGTAATAGGCATCGCTTGCATAATAAACACACTATTCAATCGCGGAGAAATGTCAAGACGACGTTCATGTACATAGTAATGTTTGGGGGTGCATATAATAGGTATGCTGGTATACCATTATAGTACATACTCTCACGAAGAACATTCAACTTGTATACAGGGTACCTAATTTTTTTTCTCTCTTAACTATAACTTTGTGTGTCCGACTGCCGCGCTACCAGAACTTCTGCGGTGTTAAATCGCACCATACATACATATAGGCACCGTCTAAAAATACAACGTTCGACATTCTATACACGACAGAGTTAGTTTGTCGGTGTAATATAGTTATCAGGGAAGCAGCGGCATGATGGTACTTTGTTTTCTTTCATCGAAATTATTTGCGCTCCTCCGAGATAAATTCGACGCAAATGGAGTTTCTGTACTCTCGCACTTTTACTGTTTCACGTGGATGTAGTTTTTTAGGGTTGGTCGAATGAATAGAACTCAAAGTGTTCGCACGGCCTTCAGATATAATGTAGTAAGTACTTGAACAATCTCTCAAATGCATCTAATGACAATGACAGGGATAAAATTTTTTTTACAAATTCAACACAAGTAATAGTCAACATAAAACTCATTCTTGGTAGCTTTGTGAAACAAATTTCCAACACGCGTTAGTATTATATTAATATCATGACAGTAATAATAACAGCAACAATAATAATGATAGCAACAACCCAACAACAAGAATAATAAACTTTAACTAACAAACAAAAAAAAGTATTAATTTCGACGCGTCTAAAATTAAATGATCGTTGTGATAGACTCTTCCAAAAAACAACATAATCTTTAGAATTCCGCAGCAAGTATAAACGTAAAAAGTGGCTCAGGTGTATTTCTTCGTCCTCCTACCCTACATATAACTCAACTTTCAAATTCCGCGCGGAGAAAGGAGGGAAGAGAAAAGTTCGCGATGCGTATACCCTTCGTACCGCCGCCCGTTCATCCCCGCACAGCCCATACTCACCCCTAAGACAATCAAAATATACAGGGTGGTAGTAGCGACTAAAAGGCTCGTCGGAGGCCTGAGTTGGGGTGGTGAGACTCGCGAGAGGCATTCATATTGTGTGCTTGATAGTACATGCCTATGGGTATCGGACGTTGTTGTATAGCGGAGGCTGCTGTACTTCACGACACACAGGGTTCGACAGGAGGTCCTCGGCATTTGAAATTTCGAAAGTGCTCGAGTTTCGAATTCACAAGTTTGCACGGCCAAGCGGAGCAGCGGGAGCAGTCGATGCGTGATTTTGCGCCAACTTGTCGGTCCACTTTGAGTCGGCAAGGAGAAGTAAGGGAAAAGGTTTGGAACGGGCAAAAATTTTAATTCATACGAGCGCTCTTCCGCGCTTGAAATGTCCGAAGCTTTTCTGGACTGCGAGTGAGCTTTGCAATTATACACGAGGTCTTGAAAATGGATACGGATAATTGAAATGTAGGCGAAAAAGGGGGTTAAAATAATCATCTTGTCGAATATTCATACATATACGTTGTTTTTCGTCCGAAACACCCGAGACTCGCTTGAATTACTTTGCCGAACGAGGCGAGTGGAAAAAATAAACAAGTGGCCCGCGCGCTGGTTTGAGTGCATTCGCGTGTGTGCAAAAATGTAGCATACGAAAAAATTTGTTTCGCACAAAATAAATCTCACTTGGGGAAAAGGTAAAAACTCAGTCAGCTGTGCAGGGCGATTCGTACAATGGAGCACTCGATGCGCGTATCGCGTTTCTCCCTCGCGGCACATCACCGTGCAGTGTGCAGGACGGAAATCCAAGCACTGCACTCTGGGATTTCGGTGGAACCCTTTGAGGAAAAGCGCCATCAGATCTGATACTGTATACGTGTAGTATTTTTAGGTACTTTACTACACGAGGAATCCCACGAAAAGAAGATCGTTTTCAGGCTTCAGAAATGGTATGGGTTTTAAAATGAAGCCAAGTACTTTTATTTCTTCATTGGATTCAGAACTGACGAAAATTGTTTAACAGTTTCTTCCACAAAAGGTAAAACTAGCAGTTGGAAAAACGAAATGTCTTCATAAAAAATGTAAAATATCTCCGGATCCTGAGTACGTGACAGAGGACAAGTTGCATGGAATAGAATGGCTTGTATCGCGTGATCCGTATAACGGGGTTGGAATACTACAGGTAATATGTATAAGTATTTCAGGGACCGGAGATTTCTTTGCGACCTATTTATTCATTCGTCAAAAAATTTGTTTACCCGCCTATTTTCTCACCCAAACAATTTTCCTCTCTATTTTTATCTTCACAATTTTTCCACTACATGCCATACGCGACACAATATTTTATCATCTCCGACTGTTATCCGGCTGCCTGAAAGAGACTGGAAATATTTGTTTTCGCTTGGTTTTTCGGCTAATCCGATTCGATATATATATGTCGTGCCGTGGAAAAATTTTATTTTCTTTTTCCACGCGCTCGCCACTCGCATCGACCAAAGAGACAAATATTATATACCTATACATGCATGTATCATACGAGATTAAATTTATACATTTCGCCGCTGCTCTCGTAAAAAAGTTGTTGACACCGAATAATTCGCCGTTCATAGGATTAATAATGTTCTCGCTGCATGAATTCGAAATAATTATTGTTGCTTTGAATGCATCATCGGGACGATTATTTTCGACCGACTCCTTTTTTAAACAATACCACTCACTTGTTTTCTATAACATAGACTCACGAATGTATATTTATGTTTGATCGCGCTTTGTAATGCTATATTCCGCGGATTTATCCTCTTTTGCTCGATTCGCGATTTCTCCTCGCTGAAATCGTTCCGAAGCGTGGAAATAAAAAATAAATTTAGTTTCCGATACGATCAAACAAACGTAATCTTTGCTGCATTTTTCTCGCTGCAGTATGTACTTTCGGAATTGCTTCGTAAATAAAGGGTGAAAATGTTGTTGGTAAATATAATATGACTAAAACCGACGTATCCTGATCGATCCGTTTCGAGAACCGATGCCAAAGATTTTCCTCTGCAGCCCGTGAAAAATCCAAAAGTCGAAACAAGGAGTCGCACTACGAGAGAAGATATTATTCGCTGTACAAATATAACTCGCTAATCAAAAAAATGATCCGAAAACATATCGTGTATTATATACTAATATGCACCTGAAACGAGAGCAATACTGTTTTGCACACCTTTATGCTCGATGACCTGCCTCTAATACAAATCTACCATCTATTATGTATTTGTACGGTTAATATATATCTACGACAGGGACACCCGTTGCTGCCCATCGAATCTAAATACAGTGATGAACAAATCAATAAGCTGTGGCGCTCTTACGATTCGACAGATGTAGAAACGCTTCTCCGTGTGGTAACGATGATGACGATGATCGAATTGTAAAACCCAATAACTAATGATAATAATAATAATAATAATAATAATAATAATAATAATAATAATAATAATAATAATAATAATAATCGATACCCGAGCCACCGAACAGTGCGATAACTCACGCATCGCCGTAAAACTGCTCACGATTATACAATAATAATGATGATAAAGGACTGCAGCGCGCAGGGCGATCACAGGAAGCTCTCGCTGGGCGGATCCTTCGTGTGCAGGGGCACGGGCAGCACTAGGCCCTCCTCGTCCTCCTCCTCCTCCTCGTCATCGACGTCGTCCCCGCTCGGGTACGCGGTGACGCAGGACACGGCGTCCTCCTCCTCCTCCTCGTCGTCGTCGTCGTCGTCGGCCCGAGGCGCGCGGCGCTCGTGCTGCTGTGACGCCGCCGCGGCCGCGACGAGCGCCGGGCCCGATTGCACCACTATCGCGGCGGCAGTGCCGGGGATGCCGACGGACTCGCTGACGGGTCGCGCTGGATAGTGATGATTGACGGGATCGCCGTACTGGCTCTGGTAGAACTCCTCGCGCATCATGTGCTGGAGATTGCCGCAGCGAAAGTAGAGTATCTCCCGGAAAGGCTTGCGAAAGTCGCGATTGAGGGTGGCGTAGATCACGGGATTGAGGAGGCTGTTGCAGTAGCCGAGCCAGAGAAAGACCGAGGACAGGGAGCCGGGTATGGCGTCCGGGTCCTTGAGGCAGATCCTTACGACCGTCAGGACGAAGAAGGGCAGCCAGCATATCGTGAACGCGCTCATGATTATGCCGAGGGTCGTGCTGGCCTTGCGCTCCTTGGCCAACTGGAGGCGCAGGCGTTTCTGCTTGTGGGGCGAGTCGCTGCTCGTGCTGCCGCTGTTGTTGTTGTTGTTGTTGTTGTGACGGCGGTGCCTGCTGCCCGGGGGTAGTCTGCAGTCCCGGAGGAGCAGCTGGTGGGGACCGCCGCCCGGGGGTGTCGTCGACGTTTGGTGCTGCTGCTGCTGCTGCTGCTGCTGCTGCTGCCTCTCGGTCGAGCCGTGCTGGAGGATGGGCTGCTTCTCCGCGCTGTAGACCTGGAGCATCGGGCACTGGGACTCGTTGCTCTTGCGGGGTCCGCCGGCGAAGCACTTGCTGCTGCTGCACTGAAACACGCAAGGTCGGGCGATCGATTACTCACTTTTTACTTGTTACCCGACAAACACTTTGTCGCGCGCATCAGCGCTGTCTTTGAGGATGGCGTTCAAAGTTCACATCGTTGGTACAGTTTTTCTCAATTTCTACCATTTTTCACAAAATGTACGTTTACGTAAATACGGGCTCCCTAGAAGAGGTGCCCCGAATAAAAAGCTAGACTTTATCGGCTCGTATACCCAAAGACAGCAGTGATATATATGCATCATCATTAGCAATTAGGAATAGAAGGGATATAACGAGGGGTGGTTACAGCGACGGGTTTTAGTCCAAGGAATCCAAAAGCCATTTCGCGCCTCACAGCGTGATCGCCGAACGGGAGGGGATGATGAGAAAGATGATATCGCGAGGGAGAGCGACGGCGGGAGAAAAAACTTTGAGCGCCCATGTCTACTCTTTGGGAGATAGATAACCGGCGAGACTATTCTGCCCGGGTTCGACAGAATTCGGATCAATCGAGAGTTATATGCATTATTAGGTTTTATAACACCTGACCGCCCGCAGTTCACGCTAATAAGCAGCGATGGAGAGATATCAGGGATAGATGCGTTATACGGACGACGGGGAGAAGGATGTAAGCGTTGGTGTCCTCTATGTACGTAACTTGGTATACGTGAAGGAGAGTGTATGGAGGGGAGGCAAAAAGGATCGGTGGGCTGATGTAGAAACTGGCGCTCCGTGTATGTATATATACGTGTACGTACTTATTGGTCCTATTGATCGGTAAGGGAAAGGAGCTGGCTATACAGAGTGGTGGCTTCCCTGTTTACGCCCTGACGGCTGACCATCATACATACATACACCCGTTAAAGTGTTGGGGGAGGGTGAGCGTGCGCCGTACTTCGTCTTTTGTTCCAATTTTCCGATGTTTACGCCTCCCCCTCCCTGCCACTCTCTCGCCCCTGAGACTCATCTCCGTTGCCGAGAACTCTCTCCCTCGAGGGGGAGGCTCCCCCAGCCTCCAGCCCCACTCTATTATAGGTCTGGTATACACGTATCTTTGGACGTTCTTCTCTCGAGGACTCGAGTTACCAAGACTCTGATGGACCCGCGGGCGCCGACAGCTGCCAGTGCACACTCGCTATATATGTGCACGTGCAACCCTGAGCTTCAGTCGTATACTGAACGATTTGCCGATTTCTTTTTAAGAAGGGAGACGGCGCTGTTTCGGGAGAGGGGGACGATTCGTTGCTCGGAGGCATTAGTGGCTGGTCCCCTGCAGGACCCGCTCGATGTTTAATCGAGTTCACGCCGCTTAGACGGATACAATATCCAACGCGAAATCTCACTCGATCGATTTTTAATTGAGAATCGTCGCGTCGACTGAGCCGGCGAATTATCGAGGCTTTTAACTGGAATTCATTTTCCTTGAACAACACGGGGGCTGTGGAATAATAAATCCCGACGAATGGAATGTAAAAGCACTACACGCGCGCGCGTTCGACCTCGGCCCGATGATGATGCGCGTCACGAGTCCTTCGGGTATACTCGCGTGTACTTTTTTCATTCATCGCTCGGTTTTACGTTTGGTTGATCTCCGTACGGGCGCGCATCACTGTTTTATTCGCCTCGCTTCTTTTGGAGAATTTCAAATTATGCGAATCCCCGGCGAGTCTTTAGCGCTCGTAAAATATAGTCGCGCCCTTTGACTGGAATTCTCGAAGCCCAGCGACGGGAATTTGTTTCCAAACTCCTGGCTCTCGTCTCGCGTCGGGGCTCGGAGGATCAAGCAAACGGTGATGGAGTTTGACGGAGAATAAATACTATTACCGTAACGCAAAGCATACTAAATTTTCATTTCTAGCAGCCATAAATTTAATTATTAATAATTCATTTGTAAGATTTTCTACTTTATTAAATATTAATAATGAATTCATCGATTAATATAACCTTGTATTAAGAGACATTGTGTACAAGGTGCTCACGGTACAGGGTTAAGGGGATTTAGGGCTTCGGATTATGATTTAAAAATTTTCTTTCCAAGGTTTTAAACTCGACCTCTATTTTTGAATTTATTGAGTATAAGAAGGTTGCAGTAACGGGTTAGGAAGATGAAACTTTCGGATAAACACTTATTATAGAATAAAATTTATGTAATGATAGGCTTAATACTATGAGTCTCTTATACAACGAGTACCTCTTGATGCATTTGGTAGCATTTGATCATCACAAGTATATTTTGATAGAATTA
>JAPYYV010003986.1:0-18395 GCA_030522625.1 Copidosoma aretas
CAATAATTGACTCAGCATCACTTTGATTTTACTATGTATGGATCTTAGATTTATCACGAATTGTGACAGCTGCTTAAATACACAGCTGCTTCTTACATAGGCGATGGATGCTTGTATTTGTTCCGTACTGCTAACAAATAAAAAGTAGATAAAGTTGACTGTAGTCAAATGAAAGCATGTAAAGTTACATCGCCTGATGAAAAAGATAAATATGTCTGTTGAGAAAATGATAAACATCAAGAAAGAGAGCTACTCATTGTTTATGCTGACTTTGAGAGCCTGCTTTAACTCATAAAAATGAATGAGCATATCAGCAGCATACAGCCTTAAGAATTGGCGTTAAATACAGCTATGATGATGAAAAATTAAAGAATGTTACATACCGTTAAAAACATCTGGATGCGATAACACCAGCTGCATGGTTTTCTCACAATTTTAAGAAACTTGCTCTTGAACTACAAATTTTTTTAAGAAAATCCGATATCAATGAACCAGCTGACTAACGCTGAAAAGTAAAATTTAAAAATAGCAACACAATGTCACATATGCAGAAAGCCATTTAAGAACGCTGACAATAAAGTAAGAGATCATTGTCATTTGAAAGGACAGTGAGCATTTCCTTTTTTATAAACCCTGATATTTCCTTGCATAATACAAATAAATGTCAAATTGCTGTTACAGTTATCGACAAGCAGTACATAATTTTCGCAATCTTAATCAGTAAGATTTATGGATCATATCCATAGTTTTCCATAATTCAAGCGAATATGATTCTCATTTGTTTATCAAGGAGTTAGCTATGGAATCTGTCAGGCCAATATCGCTTATCTCACAGACCCTGAAGGGTTACATCTCTTGTACCAAGAGGATGTATAAGAGCAACAACAGCTTCTGTTTCATAGACTCTTTCCGCTTTATGCCATCATCTATGGAAACACTAGCGTCCTACTTAGAAACGCATAAAATATTTACAATGGAATTCCAACATAACTCGACTAAACAAGTGAGACTGCTAGTAAGAAAATGGTAGTTTAGGGACTGTAGGGACTGTAGGGACCGCCCTGGTCGGATGCACATAAGTGGAGAATGCTATTTTTTCTACTGAGGGCGCACCAGCCTCTCAAAACACCCGAAGTAGGAAAAGAGTATTTCCATTAAAGTATACCTCGTCCTTCAGACGACTGGTGGGGAAAAACTTCCTTGCTAAGACGAACTTTTACAGTTGTCTTAGTGGAGAACATATTTAAAAAAAAATTATGCACATACTCAAAAAGTATAAGATGTTGTTGGCATAGTAACTCTTGAAGACTACTCTGACCTTTATCTAAAGACTAATGCACCCCCCTTAGTTGATATTTTCGAAAACTTTCGACACAGTTGCCTTGAGGCACATGGACTTGATCCCGCCTACTCCCACACCACCCCGGGCTTTACTTGGGATGCGATGTTTAAGCATACTAGTATCACCTTGGAGTCGTTGGATGATATAGATGTACACCATCTTTTGAGCGCGGTATTCAATGTGGTATTAGTCAATGCAGCAAGAGATATGCCAAGGCTAATAATCCGTACATAGTTGACGAGTACAACCAAGGCCAGTATCTTCTTTACTACGACGTTATTAATCTGAATGGATGGAAAATGTGTGCGGCATTGCCTACAGGAAATTGCCGCTAGGTCGAGAATCTTGATTTTAACGTTCATAACAATAACCCCCAGGGTTATATTCTCGAGGTTGATCTCGAACATCTAGTTGAGATCTACGACTGACACAAGGACCACTTTTTCCAGAACTTCTAGCACCTCCTGATTCTCGACAGGTGAAGTTGCTAACGATCTTAGATAATAAAGAGTGATGCATCTTTGCATTATAGAATCCTCAAGCAGGCCCTTAAGTATTGCTTGTGCCTAAAAAAGGTGCATCCATCAATTGCATTCAATCAAAGTAAATGGCTAAATTTGTATATCGACTTGAACAGTAATAAAAGAAAAAGTCAAAAACCGAGTTTGAAAAACTTTTGTTTAAACTCTTCCGGAATGCGGTGTATGGACAGACTATGAAAATAAGCAGGAACGAATCGATGGTAAGCTTGCAAAAATGCTGAAAGGTTGGTATGGCTGTGAGACATACATTGCTAAACAAAACATCCATAGTTGTTCCATATTCGATGAAAACATTCCAATCATAAAGTGGAACGACCAAGAGTTTGACACGTCAGACAATCCCGAAGACAATCAGTATGGCATGGAGTTGAAAAATAAGAAGGTAGTTGGATTGATACGGATAAGTGCAATGGTTGCCTTATGTTGGAGTTTGTGGGACTTCGCAGCAACTGTACTCTGCCAGCTGTCAAAATAGAAGATGAAAAGCCTATAAGAATGGCAGAAGATATTAAAACCCTTACCGTCAAGGCAACTATGAGCTTTTCTAGCTATATTGATTGTCTTCATAAAGATAAAACAGTTTGGCGTAAGCAACACGATATACGGTCACGACTGCACATATTATTTAACGAACGAGCGCAAAAGATCGCTCAAGCTCTCACGACAATCAACGCTGTCTGTGCGTCGCAAGAAGATTACTAAAATAAGTTATTGTCTATTTTGGCGTTTCGAGCTCCCGCTCTACTTGAACTGGACTGCGAACCCATCCTCTTGCGCTTAGTAATTTATTTAACTGCGCGTAAGATCCTCATTTAGATAAAAGGGCTGTAAATCGAGTTTACCCCTACAGTTTGCGTCTGTTAACCTAGAAAGGGGCGTTTCATATAATACCTCTGGTGGGACCTGTCTGGTGCAAAAAGAGGATTATTATTTGAGCCCGCATTAAATTTAAGGGAGCATAGTATAGGAAACTAGATCCCATTATGTTCTAGATTAACAGATCAAGGGGGAAGGAAGTGCAAAGTAGTAGTCAGAATTCTAATTTTCAATACTAAGCCATAGTTCATAGGCTCTAGGATGTAGACAGAAAAAACGCTAATTATGAGAAAGAATTGATCGATACTAAAAGACAATTAGAAATTAGGAAAATTAATTATCCTCTATATAACATGTACGTCGTAAACAAAAAAATACGTGATACTGTTCGCACTTCAGACAAAAATTTTGAATCAATTAAACGTTTAAAAATTTAGGGATAACTGATACGAATCTTAATCGTTATTTTCCGTTGTTAAATTCTGAAATTTCTGAATATTATAAGAGATTATGCGTTTTTAAAGCATAACGCGACTTTCCGAACGAATTCAAAACTTCAAGTAAAAAAGAAGACATTTAAACACTTGTTAAGTTCTCTATATCTGCACTTTGTACAATTTTGTTAAAAAATTATCCTTTATCAGTAAATAATTCATTGTTATTTAAATGGTGAAAACACGAAAAAATATATCTTTAGACATACAAGGTAAAAAACAAGACATAAATATGGATAATAATAATCCAAACAAATTATTATCCATCATAAATTCTCCAACTGCATTTATGAAGACGATCAATCACAGGAGAACATCTTTGAAACTATTGGTGGGAATAAGCAACCAGAAAATAAATAACCCTTTTCAATAGAAATAAATGACGAACAATATTTACAAAAAATTATAGATTCAATAAACCAAGTGGTAAACCAAACTAGAGTACAAAAAGAACAAACTAATAGACTTACCTGTCAATACGACCTATTTAATAGTAATCTCAAAAGATTAGAACAAATAAATCACTGACTAAACGCAAGTAAGACACAGAAGCAAGCAGAATTGATTAGACACTCAGAGGTGTTAGATAACTTAAATAAATAATTAGATTAGCCTTCAAGGTAGATCAAACAGTTAAACCATGTAAATAATTAAGTGATTCAATCAGCAAACACATTTAAGCAATTATAAATCTTGAACAAGAAGATACAAAAATTCATCAAACAATAAATTAAAACAATGAAAAAAGTAGTAATTTTCTTACACGAAAAGTTAATAATATCCAGGGTTGCCAGGTCTCACAATAAAAAGTTGACCCCCCTACTTTCGGCGCATTACCTGTTAAAAAACCATTGAAATTTTCAAAAACGTTGAAAACTTAAACCGAGATCATAGGAATTGAAAGAGATATGATTAAGCTAGTATTACTCCAAGCGCTTAAAGCTCCAACGCATGACTGGCTTGACTACGGTGAGTAGCAAATTGACTCCCTCGAAAAATTTGAAACCTTATTTCAAATAAATACTTGAATGTCACAATCCAGTCTGGAATCCGTCGTGCACTCGAATGGAATAGTTACAAACAATATGAGTCGGAGCAAATACATTTTAAATTTGTATAGTCACTCAAAAATGCTCACTGGACCGCCTACTGCGGCAGAAGCAGTGGAGAAATTCTCGAAAAATTTTAATTTATTAGTACAGCAGTCGGTTATCCTCTGCAGGATCAGCAAAATTGAGGACTTAGTCCCATTATTAGATGCAATGGACTCGGCAGGAGCTTTAAATAGCACGATATTTTTTCGTTAAATTTGTGTATTGTCCCAAAAGGTTCAACGTCGCCAAATGAAAACACAAACCGAAACAATTTTTGCGAATCTATACCATATACACCAAACAATGCTAACTGGCGTGAGCAGAGAAACAATAATAATAATAGCCCTGGAATATCAGGTAATTCAAATAGAAATCGAAATTTGGGTAATTCATTTAACAATCCTTCTAATGATGAAAGGAATAGACCATACATTACGCGAACACGGAATAATTCATTTAATCGTGGAAGTCATATAGAAGAGTTGCATAATCCGTAAAACGATTACGGTTGTATTTCGACAAATCCCTATTTATAAACCGCGAGATTGAACGAGGAAGTAGAGAGAAAAAGCAAGACCAATCATAAACTTAAAACCAAATGAAATACATAACATGGGCAGACATACAGTGAAAATTAGCCCAAAACATGCGGACAAAGATACACTAGACACAATCGGCGCATTAAATAGTTCATTATCAGTAACAGAGAAAAAATATATTAATCCGCCACAAATTCAAGTTCCTAATCAAAACCGAAATAGATTCTGCGCTCATACAACCGATTCACAGAGTTCTAATTGGTACAATTATAGTAACAATACAAATTAAAATAGTCAACACAAGAATTTCAGGATAAACTATGACAGTTACAATTATAATGTTCATTATTTCTTTTTTAAGGACGGGAAAATCAATCATCATTGAAATCATTCCAAGATAATTCACTTAACCTAGTAAATCAAATCAATAACCAAGACACTAAAATAAATCCTGTAGAGAAAGTAGATAAGTTAGAAAACCAGCTTAAAATCCATTATGACTTCCATGTAAAAGAAATTTTCAGAAATAATGATGATCAAGAATCAATAGACGATTTGGGGGGCAAATTTTTTCAACAAAGCCACGAACGAAAAAATGAATTTCGAAACCTAAGTCGAAGAGACTCTTATTATTCTTTGGGGGCAACGTAACTGAAATGAATTACACTATTGGGGAAAATAAAAAAATCCACATGTATCAAGTACAAGAAACAGGGTTCTTGCATGAAATTTTTTTTGAAAATCTATTAGGTACGTCAGGTAGATTATCAAAAAATATTTGATGCATATTTTTTTTCATACAAACAAAACTGACACCAATCCAGCGCGTTAAAATAACGCGGTAACGTCATACCTGTAGTGGATTTCATGAGGATTTTATACAGGTATAACTTTATATAGCCCCCACAACTAAATTCGACTTGCTTTATCTCTGTCCGTTTTTGTGTATGTGAAAAAAGAAAAAAACACGTGTTTAAAATTTTTTAATAATATACTTTACGGACCAAATGGAGTTTTTCATTCATGAACCCTATTAATAATATACGAATTAAAGATGAAACTTCGGTAAATACAAAACCAGAAAATAACAACAACTCTAAGGGACAGTGCCATCAATCCCAAGAGCAACTCGTAAATACCAAGGTCAACACTAATCAAAATAAAAAAAGCAATAAGCTTAATAGATTCAACTTCATAAAGTCAAAAATAAATATTAATCCCGACTGCGTGCAGATCCAATTCAATGAAAGACGAAGTTCAAAATAAAATCAAAGAAGTAGTTGATTCGCTGAATTGTAAAGAAAACTTTAACTGTGTAATGTTAGATTCACACAGACAGAAATACAGCTATGAAACTATATAGAAATGGTTGAATCAATCTGCAACCGTCTTCTAAAAGTAAAAAGATGCAAATGAATCATTTATATGTAACCTATATTCGCACGGGCGAGTCTCCGGAGGGGGTGAAGAAAATCGACAGCAGCGCACAAGTCGGCCAAAAAGTGCGAAGTTGTTGGAAGAATACAGATGGATAAAACGTTTTTGAGTTGGAAAAATAGGACGCTGTTCTTGTCATGTAGTTAATTACAAAATTAATGGTCAAAAAATGACTGCGAATTTTATGGATTCCTCACTGCCAAAGAAACGTTCAAGCCAAGATAATGATGAATCTTTGCATTAAAAAGACAAAAGTCAACAAATTAACCTAACTGTATAAGCGATTGCAGTGTAACCATACTTTGTATACTTGCAGCACTTTAAAAGTGTTTACAATTGTTTTGGTACCAACCTTGACATCAAGATGGAATGCCATGGATTCCTAAGCCATTAGATGAAATTTGCAGTGAGCAATTGATTGAAAATAAGCCCTTTAATATTGTTTCTGGACCAAGTAATACTCCAACAAGTTTTCCAAAGGAGTAAACGTAAAAAAAAAAGACTTGTTAAAATACAGTTTAAACTACACAATTTACATTCAGTTAAGTCTTACATGGAATTAGAGAAACTCTTTGCCTTATGATTGAGGCATGATGAGTTCATAAAACAGCTAACTTTATTGACTCTGTATCCTTCAACAAAATATGCAACATGTTGAGCTTCAGCCAGTTCTGTTGTTTACTGGTTTTTAAGGTAACCGAAGACAATAAGAACTTGTCATGATGTATTTAACACCAAAATTTAAATTAATATTATGAATTTATGTCATGACCGCTTACATGATATCATACTGACTCACTAGTCGCGCAGAATTAGCAGTTTGGCAAAGTTAATTGATACCCAATTTTTTTTTTTTTTTCTTCTAGATGTTTGTGTTACTAATTGCATATTAACTTTTAAAGCGTGCGCGTTGTCAGCACGGCTGTCAAAAACTGCCAAAAATGGTTGTTAAAGTTTTACAAGACAACTTTGCATCTTGCGAAAAAAGCGTTCTGGTACAAAAAATGCTCAATAAAGATACAAAGAAAATAAGACTATATTAGTCCTGATCAGTTCAGCAGTTTCTTCACAAATTGCAAAGAACTTCGTTTTAGGCCGGTAAATATGATTAAGTGTTCCAATTTAAAAAAAAAGTATGTTTCGTAGCCCTTAACATGCCATCCAAATTTCAGCAAGATCTGCCGTGAAATTTTTGCACACCACTAATAAAAGCATGCGTTTGCGGATTACAACCTTTTTTCAACGAAGTTAAGCCTTATTAACCTACAGAGGGCGCATCATGACTTGCACAGAGCGAATAACATGATTGAAAAAATCAGAAACATCCGTATCCTGAAAATAAACAAATATCTCAAACTCTGTTATAACCGGTAAAAAAATCTCTTGTGTACTACAAATGATTCTAAGTTTATTTTCAGAGTAACGCATATACGGTAGGACAGTAGTTTTCATAAGTTACGATTTACTAAAAAAATTTACGGTCATGAATTTTTTCTCAAATTGTAGTGAACTCATGCAACGGAACAATTCATAATGAACTTATATTGCGTAACTGACACCACGAAACCGCTAGGGCGCGAAGGCTGGAAGAAGGAAATTCCAATAGAAAAAGGCAATCCAAGGAAATAAAGGTTTTCGAAGATCCAGAGATGCAGAGTCTTTCCATAGCTCAGACACGACATAGGCGACGCTAGCTGAGCCTGATCGTTCACCGGGACATGGCTACTGGTGTGCACCTAAGATTACGTGGTGATAGCAACCTGACACATGGGTTACACTCCGTAGGCAAGTCAGTAAAAGTGCTGGAAGAAGAGAGCAGTAGCAAAAAAAAGCAAGAGAAAGAGAGAGAAAGAGAGAGCTGTAGCAGAAAAACATCAGTCAGAGAGAAAGAGAGCAGTAGCAGAATGAGAGAGCAGTCGCAGTAATAGTAAACAGTAGCTGCCGATAAAAGTAAGTCAGACTGATTGGTAGTACCTGGGATCTTGGGCTATTTACCTCTATATGCATGGAGTAACAACTCTTTCCCCAGGTATCTGTCTTTCCTTGATAATAGAGAATACAAGTCTTTCAGGCAAAGCTCATAGGAGATAAGAGGATATAATTGCCTCACTCTGACATGGTTTATCTCAAGGATGGATTGTATCGTAGTATATCTGAACTAACCCTATATGTTTTTAGTTGGAAGTTATATGTTTACCGGTATCTTCATAATCTCTCTAGCAGGGTGCTCTGACATACTCACCTATAATGAAACAAAATGTATTGCTTTCTTACTTGTCGGTGAATCTCGGGATCAGTTAATATCAGCGCTTTGAAATATTCCTAATGTATCAAAATTTTAATTTAATCGTCTATTTCAAAGTATATTTTTATTTACTTGTATTTCGCATAAATTATATGTTGCTAGAATCCAATGAATATATAAGTATTACATTAAACTTTTTTAATTACAAGTACACATGGGTTGCTTATTAAGAAAAAATCCTGGCTATTTTTAAGCATTAAGATCCATGTTCTTTCTTTGATTTAAATCCTAAGGTTATTTCATTCCTAATATGTGATGGTAAATAAAGATAATGAGCAATTGTGATATTTTGATACATATGTAAATGATTCATTTAATATTATTTTCGTGAATAAATGAATAAACAAGATTTATTATACAGGTTTCTGGTCCTATCGCTATCCTAAGTAAAGACGCTGTACAAGACGTCATATATGACGTCACTAAAGACGTCACTAAAGACGTCTCCTAAGACGCAACTGAAGGGGTCTTCTTTAAGACGTCTCTAAATACATTTCCTGTACTATCAAAATTTATTTCTGTATTTTTTGTTGAAACAATGTATAAATTTATTATTAGCAACAGTTTATTAAACAAAAAAACAGAAAAGCTGTGTTTGTGTCTTCAGCTTGGTTTGTCAGAATCAGATTTTAGCATAATACTTATTTGATTCTATTTTGATCGTATATTAATCGTGTTTTAATCGTATGCAACAACTGTAAATTCTGATTGGAGTTGAATATCTACCACCGAAATCATGTCGTGAACATAAAGTAATTCCAGCTTAAAGTCTTAATGGCCTTGAATTTAAGCTTCTCATAGGATTGGTTGTTAACTATGACGTAGCCTACATTTGATTGGTCACTGCCTTCAAAGAGTGCCAATTATATACTTAGTACACAATACAAATTTTAAATTCAGTATATGCAATCTAAAGCGAAAAAAGTGATGGTTCACGTGATGAATTTATTCGTTTTGTCATGGGCTGAGATTGGTCTAGCGCTAGTAAATTTGAAATGAACTTCACAAAACTTAAAAATCGTTTTTTCCTTTTCTTATCAATTCTTAAAGGAATTAACAATAACGTCTGATAAATATGTCAGGTTATTATAATTTTTTTAAATTTAATGTATTTTTTTTTTTTTCAAGAGATCGTGCGCAAAAGTCGCGAGCTGTAACTATACATGCTTTTTGAGAAAATTTGGAGGAAAGGGACGTCTTACCTACTGTAAGCAGATGATCCTTGTTTTCATCAATATTTTACATTTTTTTGATTCATTATGAAAGAGAATGATGTTATTTCTGTGAATGGTCCTGTGTTGTAGAAAAGTTCCTTTCAGATTTAGGAATTTTCTAGGACTAACCTCCTGACATGACAAATACATATATATATACATATGATAAGCGCTAGTGATATTACTTGGAACAGTCCTATCGGCTTCAGTCTGCCGATACTGTCGGCTGCTTTAACTTGTGCTGAACCCTTTCGAACTTAAATATTGCTTCTTGCTTATAGGTATCCAGATCAGAGGTGCATAAAGAAGTGGAGTAAGGAAATATATTATTCAAAATATTTTTATTTATTTTTAATAAAATCAATAGATATTACAGAGTCATTAAGTTATATGCTCTTATGTTATAGTTCATTTATAATCATTATTGCAAACAAAAATCAAGATGCAGTACAGGATCATTTGGGTGTATATTCATATATTATGTCATTATGTAAATAAAAACGCTCAACACTTGCTTATGAGTTACTGGGTAGAAAGAAGTAAATAACCCAATAACAACAACTACCCTTTAATATCCTCGAACACTGTCGCGAACGAACGATTGCAGCTAAAAACACTTCTTCCGTCGCTTATTCCCATGGATCAACCAAAAAAACTTAATAACCCAATAACCCTTATGTTCCTCTAAAATAATTGTATACTGTCAAAGAGTACCAATTGCAGCGAAAGTCGCTTTTTCACATAGTCCAGAGGAATTAGAAAAAAAGTGGATATAATTAGTGACAGATTTTAGTATAGTTTATTGTATTTATTTGAAGTTCAGGAGTATCACCCTCAAGTTTATCTCAATTCGGAGGTCAAGAACCAAGTCAAATTGACAATGTGATGAGGAAAAATCGTAAAAAATGGATATAACAGCCCCTTGAGATTTTTTGTTCGGCCCGCATGACTTATTTGGTAAATCGACAGATTGACAACATGGATTGCATTTTGAACATATAATTTTTGATCCTAATATTGAATTTAAGATATAGAATTGTAGAATCCTAACATTTTCAGTTTTATAATATTCTAGTCTGTATTTACAGTGTTGTTTTACTTCGCTTTTTTTTTCTACAGTTTTAAATGCATTAGAGATTGTCCAACCACATTTTGCTATCTATAAAATCTATAATAGGACATTACGCACCAATGAAGGAAAAGTAAAGAATGCTTTAGATCACGCGTGTTTTTGCAAATCTATGGGCAAACGTTTGATCTAAGCATTCTTTATTTTCTTCCGTAGTGTGAATATGATTTTTCATTAATCATGCACCGGGAGGAGAAAATGTCTCCCCGCGGAGCGGCAGGAAAGTTCCTACTTTCGTCGCAGTATGGTGAAAATCTATTTTATTATGCTCTTAACAATCGTCACATGGATCTCCAATTGAATTAAAGTTTAAGGAATAGCTTCCTATTACTCCTATACAGCGTATAAGGCATGTCTAACAAATTTTTTAACCTTATCTCTTATTTCTATTGCCCACCATTCCATGTCCACCCTGCCACAGCACCCCAGACATTTTTAACGCTCGCAAAAAAAGAAAATTTTTTTTATTTTTCTTGTGATCAAAAATGGTTGAGCGTTCCCCCTTAGGCACTGTTTGAAATTTAATTGGTGATGGATGCGGAAAGTATCACGTTAGTGAATGCTATTCAGCATTACCCAGAATGCACCATTCGGAGGTAGACTTGCTATGCATTCCATGTGTATGTGTTGTTTAGTGTGTATACGTTAGTACAATAAGTTTAACAGAAAAAGTTTTGTTATAGGGGTAATTTTATTATTGTTTCAAAAAAAATTCTTCGTACTTACATTGTATTACTTAAAATTATCAAAAAAAATTACTCCAAACAAAATTCTCTATTTCTTTAGAAGTTTTTAATTCATTTTAGATAAAAATATTCTTAGGATTTCTGCACATAGATATGGCATCATACAATCGACCGTGAGAAAATAATGGTTTTTTTAAGTACGAACCTAATTTATCAACACTTCTACCTTGCGACTTATTCACTGTCATAGAAAATGCTAACTGAAATGACCAACTCTTTTATGAGTTAAATGATCTACACTATAATAGGTTACAGTTACACCGGTCATTGTGTTTCGAATTTCGTTATTTAATAAATACATCGATTCATAACGTTAAGTGAAAACAACGTTATTTATTAATGTATCACTGACATCATTGAAAATTCTTGAAAATAAATAATTTTTTATAAATTTTTTTTGAATTTCAAAAAAATTGATTGATCCTTCTCTAATTTTTTATAGTAATGATGGAACTTTTACATCGATTAAATGCATATAGTTTGGCAAATTTTTAATTTTGAAAAGTGACCACGGATAAGAAAATTCATTGGTTTCTTGAATTATTGTAATTCTATTTCGATTTCTTACGACAGGTAAAAATTGACAAAAATCTTCACCAAGTATTATTATTTTACCTTCGAATGAAATGTTATCATTTAATAAATCACGCAATGTACGATAACTGATTTCTAATTCTTTCTTAGGTATAATGTAAGAAAAAGACACAATAAATCTACGGGATGACATGAAAAAAATTATGCAAGAAATACTTCCCATCCAACATGATGGTTTGGTAAGGATGGCCAACTTGTGGAAGTAAACAGTGTTCTCAACGTGTAAAACTAATACAGATCTTATACAAGTGAACTTAATAATTTTAACAGTGTAAACCTGATAAATAATCGACATTTGAAAATTATTTGGACAATTAAGTAAATTCCAAATATACTGAAAGCATTTATTTATTTAGCAGTTATGGTCATAATTATCAAAATAGATCAATTGCGCAATATCATTCATATAAATATAACAAATATTAAATGATTTGACAAATGTTATGCCAGAGTTTAACAATAAATATTTTCCGAACTCTATATTCATTTATACTAATCACCTGCAAAGTATGTCGATCCTGAGGAAAAAGATATCCTTTTAATTTCATTAAAATAAGTCATTTTTTACATTTCTGAAGAAAAAGGGTCGGCAAGCGGAGCGCGAAGGGACGAAGCCCCACTAGTATATATATATTGTTCTTTATTGTATAGTTGTATGGTTTTGGGGCAAGTAATAGCTACACACCCCCCTCCCTAAATAAGGTAAATTTAATTTTTTTTCATCGTTAAATTTGGCCCGAAAAAAAAAGTTGGATAACTCCCCTCGTTCCCCCCTACTCCTCCCGCTCCACCCAGCTCTCAACTAGACCCCCCCGCCTCTCTCTCTTCCAAGATTTTGCCTAAAAATATTATATTTTTTATCGTAAATTTTGACTCTACTATTAGTTCCTTGGATATAAACTATTTGGTCACAATAACTATAAATTTTTAGTTTTAGAAATTTAATTAAAGTATAAAACTTTAGTCTGATTTCAATAAGTCATTGAAAAACCCCACCTTAAAATATAGAGCGACATTCTGCATGCAATTTCTTATTTGACTACATGTAATTACATACAGCATAACATATGGTATGGCATATGGCAATACATAAAGGGTTTTGCATTGGTATAGCCATGTATAATTCTATGTGGAAAACATGAAATTACAAGTTGAAGTTAAAATATATTTTTGTCTCACATCTGGTTGCTGATTGGTCGATAATCAGTTTGTTTAGAAATATTCTGGTTCTCCAAAATATTCATCGTAATTAATAGAATAATAATCGTGCGTCATATTACAGTAAGACAGAGTAATACCTACAAGGAGCGTATGCACAGAAAGCAATACTAATGTGAAAAAGTGTTCGTTTAAATTTTATATAATAAAGATATTAATCATGATCTGAGATTTCGAAATGAGCTGAAAAAATAGTCCGTCAAAAGAAAACATGATGTATAAATTCATTAACTTAACTCATAACGTTTATTTGTTTGCAGCACAGCAAAAACGCTACTATAATTCATCTATTAATGAAGGCATTTTCTTTCAGTAGAAAGACCAAAAAGGGCTTCTGATGCACTTTATTCCTAATTCTTATATTAAGATTTTTAATAATAAACAAAAACACTTTCTTTTTTAACAAATACTGAAGTGGCTATTTGAATTTTTTTAATAATTCTTTAGTTATTTAAACAAGTTTGTTTTCTTTATACTAGTTCCATTTCAAAAATATGATTTGTCTAATGTTTAATGTTTTACTGTTTTTATCATTTATAAAGTAGAATAACATAACCTGACAGTAATGAAAAAGAAATTATAAAAGAATGACTGTATAAAAATTATCAATTACTTTTATGTAACAAATTTTAAGTCAGTAATTAGTTTTTCAAATTTTATTTACAAATTTTAACAAAACATCGATTAAAAAATTTTTGTTCATAATAATAAAATATTTTAATTCACGCAGTTAAAATATTCTAAACAGTAAGAAGTCGCTTTAGCTAAAAGAAAATCATAAAATCAATAGCTATTGTAAAAGATTTTTAAATAGAATGGTGTCAATTGAATCAAACTTGTGTATAGTGCACCAAAATTGTAATTAGATGTAATGCATCAAATCGACGGAATTAATATAGTAATTTATACAGCATTCCACGTCAAACCGTACATTAAAAAAAATTTTTGGTTAGAATTATGGTAATCGATAGTACTTGGTGAGACAAGAACTCACCTAAAATTTAAGATCGTTCAAAAATACTTTTTAAAATTTTTTGAGCAGTTTTAGGCCTTCATTTTATGGTTAGAAAGTTTAAATAACTTTTTTGGTTCGGTTAACCCGTATTTTTCATACCATCTTTTTTTTTATTTCTTTTTACATCACTTTTTATAAGAGTTTTTCTTTACAATGGGCATCATGTTAGTTTGAGCACTAGATGGCGCTGAAGGTGAAAGTAACCGTATTTGAGCCTTTTTCTCTTACACATTTTTTTAGTTTTTTTTTGTAAATAGGGTTTTAAGTTATTTTGGAGTGCTTACTCAAAATCTCTAACGAATATTTAAAAATTCAAATTATTGGATCCAATATGGCGGATCATGATTGAAAATTCAACAAACTTCGCCCGTAAAAAGATTTTTCAGTATTTAGCGTTGAATTCTAAGAATAAAATGTCGTATTTCTTTTTTTGATTGCGTACATCGTTTTTGCGCCTAAAATTAATGAAATTTGAAAAGTCATGAAATTGCGTCCCAGATAGACGTTGCCCAATAAAGCGCCATAATAATTGTATCAACCATCAATTTAATGCAATCATTTAATTAAATGGCTTGATACTTATCCATTGATACATGACGTAAACTTTGAGATCTGACGCATCCCGCAAACGTTATAAACTGTCAACCATAATGAAAAGACAAGAAGATGTGGGAATGTGTAGCTGAATGGATACAGTCAATCAGAGCTCGTTGATAAGCGGGAACCATTTTGAATTCGAATTAATCAAATTTTTCTTTAGAACAATATGGCGCTTTATTGGCCCTTCTTGGCCAATTACAGCTTAGAAAACAATAGCTTGAATACCTTGCTGCATTTACCTTATCGCCACGCTTTGTTACCCTTACATCTTGCAATCAACGAGTAAAGATTATGAGGCTATTTATATAGGCACTACAGTATAACGCCGTCCTATTTAAAACCAATAATAATGTGTCGCGCTGTCACGTCTGTATGAACAGCTTCTATGTAAGTGCATAGCATGATGTCTCTTTGGCGCTCACATAATATCTTACTCATAATGTAAGCAAAACAAGGTGTGCTCACTAGATAACATGAATTAAGTCATTTCCGCGCCCTCTTAATTGACGCCAAACCTTAGAGCATATACTACTGGAGGCTGTATTTTGTAAAAAAAAAAATGTTACTGGCCTGAAGAAGTCGAATAACATGCCTTCTCTTTCTAGCAATGCGTTGATTAGTTACATCATTTCTCTATATTTAGCTGTAACAAATCGACTTATTGCCTCGAAAACAGAGCATGACATTCTGTTTCTCCTGCCTGTTGATGATATTTTCTTACTGAATGCTGCCTCCAGTAGTATATGCTCTAAGATTTTTACCGATATAGATATATCACCCAATGTTTCTCTTGTGATTGTGCTTTACGTTAGTAATGCAGTATGAGTAAATCGTCTCTAAACCAGTGGCATCATGATTAAGGGAAGAGAGGTGTGCTAACGTGCATCTTACCAATAATCAATCAATCGTTGCATAGGTGAATAGCCAATCAAACGTCGTAGAATTGAGACAAACATGGCGCAAATAAGGAGGGTGCGCAAATAACCTAAGTCAGGTTGTCTACTGAGCCCTCCTTGTCTTTCTTATATCGTAAGTAAGATATTATTTGAGCGCCAAAGAGACATCATGCCATACACTCATATGAAGGCTGTTTATACAGACGCTACAGTACGATATATTACCATTGGTTTTGAATCAGACTGCGTGACACTGTCACGTCTATGTAAGTAGCCTCATGATATCTTACTAGTTGATAGCATGATGAAAGGATAACAAAACGTGGGAATAAGATAAATGTGCAATATTCGAGCAAACGATTTCGAAGCTGTAACTGGCCAAGAAGGTCTTATAAAGCGCCATATTGATCTAAGGGAAAATTTGATTGATTTAAAGTCAAAATGGTTTCCACTCAGCACCGAGCTCTACTTGGCTGTTTTTACTTAGCTACGCATTACCACATCCTCTTATCCTTTTATCGTAGTCGACAGTTTACAATGTTCATAGAACACAGCCATAAGTCACCTTAGTCTTACTGGCCGCCAAACATTCTGCCGTGAAAATGTCGCAGCGTGTATTCTGACCCTTACCTAGGGGTGCTGTTCCGTAACTTCACTCCATACACTAGCGTGTCAGATCTAAAAGTTAACGGCCGGCACAATGTATTTATATGTATAGTACTGAGTCATTTAATTAAATGATTTAATTGAATGGATGGTTGATATGATCATTCTAGCACTTTATTGTGTAATGCCCATCAAGGACGCAATTTCATTGCTTTTCCAATTTCATTAATTCTTTGTGCGAAAGCGATGTACTTAATCAAAAATTTAAATAGAACATTTTTTTCTAGAATTGGACGCTGCATCCAAAAAAAATTTTTTAAAGCGAAATTCGTTTAATTTTGAATCATAGTCTGCCATATTGGATACACAATTTTAAATATTTAAATTTTCGTTTGAGATTCTAAGTCAGCACTTATAAATAACTTAACAATCTTGTTTAAAATAATAAAGAAATAAATGTGTAAGGGAAAAATGCTTGAATATGGTTATTTTCACATTGAGTGCCATCCAGCGCTAAGATTTGCATAATGCTCATTCTGATCCAAAGTTCTTATCAAAGGGAACGTAAAAAGCTATAGAGTCAAAATTCCTGAAGTGGGCCACCAAAAACAAAGTGTCCAGTTTCAATCAGATTTTTGGATAATTTTGTTGTTTAGTATAAAATAAAATATGTGTTTTTTTATTTTTTCGAAATTCGATTTTACAACAAAGTTATAAACAAATTAATTTTAAGGCCTGTTTTTTTATAAATTGCTATATCTCAGCGAAAAATTTTTTATATACATATTTAGGAAGGATGAAAATATAGAATGCAACAAGATTTCTCTACAGAAACTCTAAATTGTTTGTACAAATCTAATTTTTTTATAAACAATTCACAATTTAAACAACTTCTGATCGTTAAAAAAAAAAAAAAATTCGTTTTCATTCTAAGAAGTGTGTACTAAACGTTCACGCAAGAAAATTTTAGTGCTCTCACTTTGGGAAAAAGTTACATAGGTTTGAACGTTGCCGTACATACGCGAACATGCGGCTAATTCAGAGCGCAGCGCCGATCCACCGCGCGCTCGTGCCTACTTGTGAACTTACGTTTTAAAAAAAATATCTTGTACAAAATTGATACAATTTTCGAATAAATAATACGAGTTTTGATTATTATTTATTGACAACAATGTTTAGTTTTTTATTAATTTTTACAACTGATGATGCCAAATAACTTGAATAATTTACATTCTAAAGATTTAGGGTCAAATAGTTTGTGGCGATCTTATTATTTAAATAATTCAAACAATTTCTTTTCAAAATCAAAGTTTTTAACCAATTCTCTATCAAAATCTTAAAGATTAAATTTTTGAACTCGTATTTTGGATCCCGGCAATAAGCGCGCTATTCTTAGGGAGCGTTTAGATGAATCTCACAGTCTGCAGACTGGCAGACTCGCCTGTAAGAGTAAAACAGAGGTTAAATGTGGTTACGTGATTGGACCTCTCTCTCACACTAGTGGGCTGTAATGAAAGCGAGTCTGCTAGTCTGCAGACTGCCAGACTCCATCTAAACGCACCTTTATGAGCAGACAACGCACGTATAAACAAATGAATATCGCATGTAAACATATGTTCACTTGCATTTGTTGCGTCATTTACATTAGTCTGCTTCTTTTAACCATGACACCACCACCAACGTGTTGCTATCCTTTTAAAAAAAAGGTCATAACAGTGTAACAAGTAAACTATTTTTATTATCAAACAAGCATAACGAAAAGTTCAGTGCATTATATGGATCTTATGTGTGTATTTCGTGTAAAAGGC
>JAPYYV010003987.1:0-17357 GCA_030522625.1 Copidosoma aretas
ATTGTTGAAAATTGTTTATGAAATTGTTTATAACATTCATATTCACCTGCGCTCGGCGTCCGCCAGGTCCCCAACTTCCCCACACGCCAGATCTTATCTTCCGCCGGGATCGGCCTCCGACGCCGCCCGTGACGTCACAGTGTCTGGTTTAAATTCCCCTCTACTACTCTGTAACGTTCATTTTTTGCTTAGGTCCCGTAACGCTATCCTGTAACGATGCAAAACTCATTGTATCTTCGCGTGGGATTGTCGAATTGAATCGACTGATGTATCATATGATAGGGGGTAAAAAGTTCTTCATAAAAGTGTAAGGGCCAACTGTAATTATCATTCGATGCGCTGTAATCTCGATTCAAAGACGATTTGATTAGAGCCCGTAACGCTCCTTTTTTTCGCACAAATCGCATTTTAACTTTGCATAGTGTTTGATTATCGGCTCAAATGGTGAATTTAATGAAGTTTGATTATAAGTACGTCGTGTAGGTACAATAATGAAGTAGTATTCTCAATATGCACGCTAAAATACCGATCTTAAGGCCATTTTAAGGGTAAATTTATAATTTTATTACCAAAAATCTAGGTAACGGCGTATATTACTGCTGCAAAATTTTTCTCGTGCAGCTCCAGTAGTGCCCAAAAGTTTTAAACTTATTTGGGTCACGGAAAATACGAAAAAAAGTATAAGAACAATTCAAAACCCCTTTGAAGTGTTTGTCTGTTTCGGCCTTCGAAATAGACCGTTTTTAGTAGAATGACCCAGCTATACTCCCAATTCTACTGATTATGCATTCAAAAAGATATTTTTCCAAGTTTAATAATAAAAGCGTATCCTTACAATTTATAAAAAACGGACTTTTTACATGGTTATGCCATATCTCACTAGCTTTAACACCATACCGCTATTGAAATCCTCCCAACTGATAGCGTTGAAATGTCGACGTTACTTGCCTTCTAGCGTATATATACTCGGTATATATACAGACAGACGAAGTGCATTAATTAGAAGCATTCAAGAATCTCGTTGGTCAACTTAGACCCCCTCTGGGGGGGGGGGTCATGACCCCCCCCCCCCCCCCTTGGATCTGCCCATCTGAATTAGGCTAATTATTTATTCAATTTTAAAAACTAGAAAAACAAAAACAATTTGCTAATGTACCTTATATGGACCAAAATAACTTTTGCTGTATCTCATTCACTCTGGCCAAGTGAATAAGATGCTCGCCTTGCTACTCTGCGGCGCGAGGTCGAATCCTACTCTCGACAGGTTTTTTTTCTGCATTTTTATATTTTTATTATTGTTGATATTTTTTTAATCATCTGTTATAACTTTTGACGCATTTAAAAAAATTTTAAATATTTTTTTCTTTTTATAAATAAATTGACACTGAGATACGTTTCAAAACCGTTTCAGAAACGTTTCAGATAACTCCCTATTACTTACCGAGGCAGACAGAAAAAGGTTTTAGAAACGATTCAGAAACCTTTCTAGCTCTTTTAAGGAAACGTTTTAATGTTTCAGAATTTACGTTTTGGAAACGTTTCAGAAACGTACGATGCTATGTGGGGAATGTCTTACTATTTTCTTTTCCAGGGAAGTTCATCCAGGTTTGAAGACATAAATATTATCATGTATTCAGTATGTTGATTGTATGATGTCAAAAAGACAGAAAATTAACAAACATTTAATTTTTAATACTGAGCTGACAGAAAATGAGCTAGAAACTGTGGTTTTCATGGATTTTGTACAAAAAATGCAATTTTCTGTGCCTCAGAAAAAAAATATAGTACAATAAAGAGCACCATCGTGCAGATAAGGAAAAAATACGTAGGAATGGACGCATTATTTAATAGTTAACGAATTAATTAACTAACGTTCCGGCAGTAGCATCGATGAGCACTGCAAGGCCACGGAATCGGTAACTGCGCATGCGCGGCCCGCTGCTGGTTACAGATGCTAAACTGCCGCGTTTTGCCCTGAAATTTTTTGTAATTATAACAGTTGTTTGTGATATACGGGTTGATCAAATGGACTCGGAAAAAATAACTGCTATAAAGTTAACATTTAAGAAGGTCCTGACCGATTATAAAGTTATAAAAGTACTTAGGGCAGACGCTACACGCAAAAAACTAAAAGTACCGTATCTCAGCTCCTATTCATCCAACAATAAACTTTTTTTTTTAAATTCACGAAAATAGGGGCGCATTTTGCAATTGAATGCGCTTTATTGCAAACCTCTAAGTTTATAATTGGCGAAAATACGGTCCTTTGGTTCAGTTTTTATTTATTAACTTTTTTATTTGTTTATTTAAAAATCTCAATTTTTAAGTGTTCAAAGACTCTGTCAGTACCTACTGATTCTAGTAAAGCAGGTAGCTACTCATTTCGATGGACCACCTGTACAGACAATCGAAATTTCATCTTTACAATTTTGTAATAGGCCGCCATTTTAAAGTATCGTTATCAGACGTAGTACACATTGTTAAACAAACAAATGTCTTTAATCGACTTCATTTTCATCAAATTTAAGGCACATTAACTATTACTTTTCATTGTTTGTATTTTTTCCCTATTTTGTCTTTTTTGCGTGTTTGAACAATAAAAACGATTTTAAAGATTTTTTTAAGTACTTAATCCTCATCATCACTTGCACAACTTTTGCTCAAAAAATTTTTCTTAAGAAACGCAAGTTTTCGTTATATTTAACAAAAACTCAAAAAAAGCCTAAAAAAAAATTATTTCACAGTAAAAAACAAATTTCCTGACCTCGCTCGATGTCAAGACTTCAGGATGTTGTTCTTTGCATTTTAAGTCATTTTTTTTGTAATTTTAAACCTATATTTGCATGGCTAAAGAAATACCACCATCTTTCCCGAGCAAAATAGCTCTGGCGCCCTGCCTGAAGGACAAAATAGTACTTTTAGTACGAGAGTGGAAAGGCTTTTGTCGACGGCTGAGAAGTTAGCGGCACTAGCCGTAGGCGAGGGCCGCCACGAGGTTTGTAATACAGCCTTCACGTCCTTCGCGATCGAGTAACGATTAACGAATGCTATTTTTCTTACTAAGGGTATACCAGGGTCAAAGTTGTCAGGATACTTTGCAAGAAAAATACCTTGGTACGATACCTGGTACAATACCAGGTACGGTACAACGTGTCATTGCTACAGCTATATAGGTAAAACTGCAAAAACCAATAAATCCGGGGACACTATAAACCCATATCCCAAGCTTTTTAACCCAGTAACCCGAGGGGCAGCGAGTCGATGATATAATAATTCAATAAATTAATATAATAGAAGCAACATTACCTAAATACTAAGCTTTTTAACCTAGTAACCCGGAGGACAGCGAGTCAATGATATATTATTTAAATAATTATTGATTAAATAACAACATAAGCCAAATCCCAAGCTTTTAACCAAATAAACCCGGGGCATAAGACAGAAACGTAACTGCATTAAGATCAGCTATATCTTTTTAGGCAGTTAATACGTTGTAAGTATCATCAAAATTTATCAAATATCGGGTGTCAAAAGTATTTTTTCATATTTTACAAAAATTTCATCGGCCATATTTGATCAGCTATATTGAATAGTATGGATTTCATGACAAATCAACGATCAATGACTTCAAAAACTCCTACTTATAATTTTTTATAGATTTCGGTGATTTTAAAGTAAAAAAAAATTTTTCGGCCGCCATTTTGATTCCGCCATCTTGAAATTTATGTTTGACTGAAAATATATAACCAGTGACCTTAAAAACCCTCGCATACAAAAATTAATGTGTTTTTCATCGTGATTGGATCAATATAATAAATGAGTTGTATCTAATTATATTTTTTTTAGGTTATGTGCAAAACAACTAAAAAATGAAGTCTTAACTCAAAAATCGAGCCATAAGAATCAATAAGAAATTTTCCGAAGATAATTTAAAAAAAAAAAAAGGTCCTGATGCGATATAAATTGAATTCAGAAAGTGCGATTGAATGAAAAAACTCACTTTTGCCCCACTGTGCGGGGGACAGCAAGTCAATAAAATATTGATTTAATAAATTATTATAATAACAATAACATGACCTCAATCCCGAGCTTTTTAACCCAGAAACTCGGGGGACATCGAGTCAACGATATAATAATTAAATAAATTATTGATTAAATAACAATATAACCTAAATCCAAAGCATCTTAACCCAGTAACCCGGGGCACAGTAAGTCAATGAAATAATAATTCAATTAATTATTGATTAAATAACAACATAAGCTAAATCCCAAGCTTTTTCATCAAATTAGCCCGGGATACAGCAAGTCAATGAAAAAATAATCAAATGAATTATTGATCAAATAACAAGATAACTTAAAACCTAAGCTTTTTAACACAGTAATCCAGAGGACAGCCAATCAATGATATAATGATTCAATAAATTATCATAATAGCAATACCATAACCTAAACCCCGAGCTTTTTAACCAAGTAACTCGGGGGACAGCAAGTCAATGATATGATAATTAAATAAATTATTGATTAAATAACAATATAATCTGAATCCCAAGCATTTTAACCCAGTCACCCAGGGAACAGTAAGTCAATGAAATAATAAATAAATGAATTATTGATTGAACAACAACATAACCTTAATCCCAAGCTTTTGAACCCAGCAACCTGGGGAAAAACAACTTAATGAGAGAATAATTAAATGAATTATTGATCAACTAACAAGATAACTTAAATCAGAAGCCTTTTAATATAGTAATCTGGGAGACAGCCAGTCAATGATATAATAATTCAATAAATTATTTTAATAGTATCAACATAACCATAATCCCAAGCTTTCAACCCAATAACCCGGGGGATAGCGAGTCAATCATATAATAAGAAAATGAATTAATATAAAAATAACAACATCCTAAATCCGAAGCTTTCTAACCCAGTAACTCGAGGAATAGCGAATTGATAGTATTTTACTGAAACAAATTATTAATATAGCATGGTCACCTACATCCCTAGCTTTTACGATTCAACAATTATATAATGATAACTTGCTTGCCCTCGGGTATACTATGTTATAAAAGCTAGGGATTTAGATTATCTTGTTATTTTATAGTAATTTATTTACTTTAATATTATTTAGTCACTGCCTCTCGTATTACAGGTTTAAGAAGCTTGGGATTTAGGTTATGTTGTTATTATTATAAAGATTTTTTTTCAAATTTATTATATACTCGCTGCCAAACGAGCGACAAGGTTAAATAGTTTGGGATGTAGGTTATTTGTTATTTTTATAGTTGTTTATTAGTTACAATATTATTGAATCGCTGTCCTCCCAGTTACTGGGTTAAAATTTTTAGGATTTAGGGAAACTTTTTATTTTTATAATAATTTATTAGTTACTATATTATTAACTCGGTGACATCCAGGTTACCGGGTTAAAAAGCTGGGGATTTAGGTTATGTTATTATATAATCATTAATTCATTTAATTTTTATGTCATTAACACTCGCTGTCCCCCGAGTTTCTGGGTTAAGAAGCTTGGGGTATAGGTTTATAGTTCCCCCGGGTTAATTGGTTTTTGCGGTTTTGCCCATATAGCTGTAGCAATCACACCTTGTAACATATCTGGCATTGTACCAGGTATCGTACGAAGGTAATTTTTTTGCGAGATATCCTGACAACCCTGACCAGGGTTCCAAGAAAGCCTGAGGTAGGTAATACAGTCTTTCGCATTGTAAGAGAAAGGTCATACGAGAAAAATTGCTCAAGTGAAAAATATGTACCACAGAAATACGATCAAAATGAGCACCGGCGAAAGTCAGTGGGTTCGGCAGTTTTTCCGCAAAGTGCCAAAAATGCCTACATTGATCTGTTTTAAATTACTTTGCAGCTCGGAATTCAATACATGTTATAGTCTTAAATGTTCCCAGTCTTTAATTCATACGTAAAATTCCATTCGAAAATACATACTCGTTTTTGCAAACGATTGCATTCTGTGTTTTGTATACAATATCTGTACAGCTTTTAGTATACTGTGACGTCATCACTTCCCACTCCTGAACTTTCATGTACTCTATCTTCGTTAGTTTTTTTATTTATAAAAAAAATGTGTCCAATATTTTTTGATTATCTACTACCCGGCAGACCTAATGTAATATTATATCCAAGATCTCAATTGTTAAATTCTATATAATTGTGACTAAAAAAACCTAACGCACTGACAGCAGTACCTTCAGGGTAGTTTGGAAATCTGCCAAATCGTAAGTATCATACATGACGTGCCTTAATAATTGGTTAACAAACTATGACTATCGAATATAATAACGACGAAAAATCGTAAACTAATTATCGTACTACTGCGGCACGTAGTATATTTAGGATACGTATTGTATTTTGTCAATCGGTAAATGAGTTTCCAAAAGTAAAAAAAAAATTTTAAAATAATATGATTAAAGCTAGTTATCAAAAAAACATCAAAACTTATAAACTGCAAATCATTGATGAAATAAGTACATAATATAAGGAAAACCCGCGTGGCAACTTGGCGTTTGAACACCAAATACCTCAACGCCGGTTCTTAAGGGCAGTCCGGAGATAGTTTACGTTTCCTTCCTTATCAACAAGATCAACTTTATTTAACAGATTCACAGCATTAGTTATAAAAAAATTAGCTTTTTATCACATAAAAAAGAGTAGAAGCACATTCTTTATACTGCAAAGATCAATCAAGCACCGACTCGGCTCGATTGATTGAGAGTTGAAGGCAAAAATCGAAAAATCAGATGTCGGACTAATAAGTTGCGATCCGATTTTTTGTTCTTCTCTCTTAAATTAAAAAAATCAGTCAAAAGATTGCGAATTGAAGCCTAATTGTCAACAGAAGCATCAATATGCTGCAAAGCCAACTTCACCGTATATTTCCAGAGATATTTATGCAAATTTTAACATAGTCTTAAGACGTTTCTTTGCTTAGGAATATGATAGCGGTACAATGGACCTCAAAAGTTAATTCGACCGAATGATTTATTTTTCATATCATTGCTTTTAATGAATTACCTAGGCCAGCCAATATTGCGCTGGAGATGGCTACTAACTAGAGAGAAAAAAATAATGCTTTAACACTAATTTTATGTAAAAAATGCATTTTGCTGGTCCGCAGAATGTTAATATACTTGTAGCATTTCATTAAAACTGAAAATTAATCAAATTGTATCGTTTAAATGAGTCTTAAAAATTAATTTATAAATACAAAAATAAATTCCACTTACCCTTGAGTCTTTGCATGAAGATATTTGTGATTTACATGCAATGTACGAATTTTTAAATTATTCGTTGTTTTGTTTCGTATCCAGACTATTTATTTTAACTGCCTTAAACTAAGTTGTCATATCACAGCTAAGACAGTAAAAACGCGAATAAATTCTTCAACTATCATCGAAAATCTTATGATAATTATTAAAAATACAAAGAAAACTTTTTTAAAATAGTTTTATAGAAAAATAGATGATGTATTTATATTTTGGTTTTCTAATTTTGAAACCAAGCGCGCGCTCGTCGACTTTACAAATTAAAAAAAGCTTAAAATCTCTTACGGTAGGCTACCGGCACGATTTCCCCAATTCTTGTTACGTACGCTTTTTGTTTGGCTGCTGAATAAAATATTTTTCAGTTTTACAGATTTTAATTTAATTATTAATAAAAAACGGAAAAGTATATTTAATTTCTAAAAATGTCATCAGACGCAGAATTCTCTGACGAATCAATTGATATTAAAAATTCATTTTTCACTAAAATGTCACTTAACCAGTTTTTTCCGTGGGATGGCAGCATTGATAAGCTTATGAAGCATTATATCAAGAAAATGTTGATGATATTCTTGAATTGTTACTTGTCTTCGATAGAATCTTATCACATCATTTTTTTTGTAACTATAGTAAATAAAAATGACATATTATCAAAATATTAAGAGAATCGCTTTTTTTTGCGTAGCACTTCCACGCCGTTTTGTTCGGCTATTACTTGTTTTTTCTTGTCTGTTTTACACGATGTATCAAAAAACAGCTGCAGTCTATGAATTGTACAGATCTAAGAAGGTATTTACCTATACATATAATATCTGAAAATTTAGGAAACTGTCTTTGTTCATAAATAAAAATCAAAGGCACAACGTACTGACAATAATTCTTTACGTTATAAATTATCGATTTAAAAAAATCCGAACATTGATAAACTTCCTCCATCAGAGCCAGCTATGTTCAAACATGTATACAACAATAAATCTGTGAATAATTTTTTTTTTAGTGTAAAATAATTTAAAGCACAAAATATAAATTATTACTTTCGCTCAAACACTTTCATATGCCCGCTGAATTGATCGGGATACGCACAATACTAAAATTTTAAAAGGCGTATTGTTTTGAATCATAAAGGATACAATAATATTGTACAAGTAGCATTTCAAGAATATCATCAAAATTTTCTTGAAATAATGATAGGTAAGCTTATCAATGCACTTACCGGACTAATCAGGTCGCGTCGAGCGCGCATGTCAATACACAATAGTGAACTTTAAATGCATATTTTTTTTTTATACGAAAGATAAAAGGCTGAAACTTTATAGAAAACTTACTAATGTATCATATTTCAAAAAATTAACAGTTGTATTAACTTCAAAACCTTTGTCACTCAACTTTTGCAAAAATACATTAAGACTTAAGAAATCTAGCGACTCAACTTTAAAAATTCAGTGCATAATCAATAAATTTTGTGAGGACTTGGAACACAGTTTTTTTAAAAGTTAATACTCTAAGAAATAAGTTAAAAAACTTTCAAAAATAAATATTAAAAATTGCCGGAGGAACAGCTAGTTGAAAAAGTACGAAAACTCATTATGTCGATTTTTCACTTAAAATCCATTTTTGAAATGGATGCTCAATTTTTCGTGAAAAATGATTTGTAATTGATCGGATAAATAGTATAATTTTGGAAAGGGACCAATTTATCAATCTTATAAATTATGTACTCTGAATAGATATATTCATGTTTGTTGTGCTTGATTGTTGTCGAGCTTAAGTAGTATCACGGCAAGTTAAAATTTTACTTTAAATTATTATTATTCGCTAGATAAAATTTTGTTTTAGAAAAAAGCATTTATAATGTCTTTGTTTTTGTTGCACCACAAACAAATATCATATTTTTCAATGTATTCTTCGTTCTTCACAAAAAATTTAAACATTTAAAGTATTTCAAAACATGTTGTTAGGAAATAGTACGATGACTATTTTTTCTTTAGTGCTAATTTCGAAACCACTATTATTGTATGCAGTTAAAGTTAAGGATAGTATGTTGAAGTAATATTGTCGGAGAAGATATTCACTAACTACAATTTACTAATCAATTTCATAATTTCGTGATTGATACATTAGAATATAAGATACCTGTATGTTTTCACGTATTATATGTATCAACAGATATGTACCATAATTGTTTAGACGATGTTGTTGCCGAATTGAGTGACGAAGACAAGGGATTCTACGTAAGAGACGCAAAAAAAATGTGACTGTTCTTATAAGAAATTTAAGAAAAAAATTAATCAAAAAATCATCCTCAAGACACATGAAATAGTGTATTCTTTGATTTATTTTTTTTGTGTTTTCCTTGTGATTTTAATCTGATTCAACATCGATATTTCACTTAACTAACTTAAAAACTTTCATCATTATTTATTCATTAAAAATAGCTAAATACATAGAATTGTCAGCCACTATTGAAATCCATCAAGAATCCACGTGGCGATTTGAGACGGATTTTAGACTGATGATCAGACCAAAATTCGTGTAAAATCAGTGCAAAATCCACGAAAAATCAAGATGGATTTCACTTGGATATTACGTTGAGAACATCTGAATATTTTCAGGTGATCAGTACGATATCACACATCTTGTAAAAAATAGTAGTCTGAAATCAAATCTTTGTCAATCAAAATTGAAATCGCTTGCAATTAAAGTTATAAATTTGCAAATGACGGTAAAAAATTCAGCTGATCGTACTCATTAAAATTATACTTAATTATACTTAATTATACTTCAATATACTTACGAATACAACTTAGTAATCTTTTCAGGGAAGTCCAAAAAGTCATTATTGACAAAAAATGTCAATCATACACTTGTTAGAATATAAATATCAGTAATTACCAGTTTGGTGTTACACTTCTGCCTGGACTCCCACGAGTACACCCATATTTTTTTTTCAGTACAATATTTTGATCTGAAAGTTTATACGCACGTTCTAGAATGGTGAATTCATAATTGTTTGTACAAAATTTTGTAAAACATATGAACAATAGTCCCTTACTTTATGCACATTGCATATTGAAAAAAATTTCTTCCATAACTTTATTCAAAATCGTTTAAGAAAGAATCTCAGCTTTAAAGAATGTAAATAGGATAAAAAACAAAAAGTTTCACAACTTTTATTTAGCTTGCCTTTATACTTAACAGAACCTTAATATGCAATCTGTAAAAATTGAAAATTAAATTCTTTTTTAACAGTTTGATTATCCTTCTTTGTATGGAACTAACTTTGTTGCTCATAAATTTTAACCATCTACTTTATTATTCTTATTAGAAGAAAGGATTTTTGTGTACATTGCACTTTACGCACACTGGTAAATTTATTTACCTTACGATGGGTGTGCAAAGTGCGGCAGAGCCTATGAGCTCTAGGATCGCCCTTGGGGCCCACAGGCGGTGAAGTACTTTGGGCCCGGCAGTGCGAAAATTAATTCGCGAGTCCACGGTGTGCCTTAGGTAGGAAAAATTACCTAACACCTATGTTACAACTAAAGTTATCACAATACAATAAGCGAATAATTGCTTTCGTTTATTTCTGCAATTTGCTTAATGAATTAAAAGCTGTAATGTAGAGGTGTTTTTCTGTCGATATAGTTTCCCTATACCGCTCAGTTGTATATTCCAAACGCATTTCGATTTACTAACACCAAATCTGCAAGGTTTTTGGCCGTCACGTGCTGCTAAATTTTTACTTACAAAGTACATGTTTATACCGTCATTTACATTGAGGAAGGACAGTTGGAAGGATAATGACTTTTTTTTAAAACGTCTGTTTTTGGCGAATTAAGAAATATTGATCGAAATACAAGTTGGTGTCAATATATCGTTACAATCAAGCTTTCGCGAAATGCGCCTTCCTTGTTTTTATTATTAAATTTCAAGATAATGTTTTTGCGAAATACCGCGTTTAATTTATATTAATATCCATTTCTTACATGTAGATGAGGATCATGTAGAACACGTTCAGGAAACTTTAAGCTACTAGATCTCACGAAACAGCAGTTGGACAATAAGCGAATATGCAGCAAGCATTCTAATGATGACGATTTCTTTCACACGACGAAAGGTACTCAATTAAAACATACTGTGTCTCCTGTGAAATACAATTTCGTGCTTTATTTACAATCTGATTTGGAGACAAGCGTACAAGATGCTGCTGGAAATGTTGATCGAGCACCTAGAGTTAGTAATGATACCGTAAAAGTACCTATGGAGATGACGACTAATTATTTCGGACCGATGAGAGGGCACCAGGGAGGCAAGATTCCAGTCAATCACGGCCCTTCGTCTGAAGGCTCTGATTGGCTCAATTGGCTGGAGTCTTGCCTCCCTGGCGCCCTCTTATCGGTCAAAAGTCGTCAGTCACCATCCCCATATGTACCACATTTGCAGCAGAAAGTACACTTCATAGTCAGACCCTTGGTCAACAGCAGTTTGCTGTTTAAAACGTTCAAAGTGGTTTTATTGATTATACAGTAAATTTACAAAATGAAATCAACGTTTCGAAACAAAAATTAGTTCACCAGGAGAGACTTGCTCAAACAACTCGATACATGTCGAAAAAAAGGGCAGCTGCCAATGCTTTATTAAAGACAAAAGCCATTAAATTACAAAAAATTGTTTTGAAAAAAAAATAAAAGGATAGAAGCTTTAGAAAAAAAGTAAAGAAACGAGAGGATAAGAAAAAAGTGCTTGATATTTGCGAAAAATTAAATGAGAATGTGTTAGAATTTCTTAAAATGCAAATAGATCATATTTTGAAATGAAAATGGGCGGAAAATGAAAAAGAATTTGAGATAAATCTATTTTAAATATCCAAAAGCCTACTATTACTTGCGTGACAAGAAGCAATTTATTTTTCCGAGTATAGTCGGGTAGAATTAGCACATCCATGCCCTAATGTAACATAAAATTGCGAACTCCACTTAAAAAATGTTTGTTAGATAATAACAATAAAAATAACATATTAAGTTTAAACGCCGATCCGAGCACTGCAGGATGGATAAAAATATGGTAAAAAACGTCAAAATCGGTTTTATGCGGTTTTTGAAAATAAAACGGCATTTAAGAATGTTGTAGAGCGACTCTCGAAGAACAGAAGCGCTTTTGAAAAATGGTCAAAGATGGCCAAAACATTTTTATTGCTATTATTCCAAGCGTTTTTTTTCAGTTTTTTACAAGTTTCTCTAAAATTTTCAGATCGATGTTGCTGGAATTTAATACGCATATCAAGGCTTATTAAACACATACTTTGTTTCAGTTTAAAATTTTAATATTTAATAGAACGTAAATAATGGAATTGCAAAAAAATGGCCCAAAACACGATTTTTTACAATTTACTAAAAAACTACTAAATTGATCGGGGCAAACAAAAACTCATTCTGTGCGCATTCTTTACTTCGGATTACTTTTTTTTGTCAATTGCTTTGATTTTGCAAAAACTGCAAAAAACCGGTTTTAACCAATTTTTTCAACCATCCTGCGGTGCTTGGATCGGCGTTTGAACTTAGTACGTTATAACTCTTGTTATTATCGGAAAAAAAAAGTTGAAAAGTAAAGTGCGCAATTTACTTATACGGATTTGCTAACTCTACCCGACTAGTATCAGCTTGATAAGATATTGGGCCAATGAATTAGATATATGTCCTGGAAAACTAGTATTTTGTTAAACCTCTTAAAAGAAAAAACCAGTATTCTGTCTTACAGAGGACGTGAGTGTACGCTTACGGGAATCATGTGATTAATGTTTCATTTAAAGGTTGACAATTTGAATGAAGACAACCAGTTTATTATTACGTTTCCTTCAGCAGTGTCAACGGCAACGTTGCACAAAATAATATTTGATGTTGTTAATTATATCAAAGCGGGATTCGTGCTAAAGTGTATAGTTTGTGATTTAGCGTACCTAAATCGCAAAACTGTAAAGAAACTCGGAATCTCCAGTGAAAATATATACATCGAGCTTTTTTAACATAAGATTTTGTTTAACTATGAGGCACGACACTTTATAAAATGCATTCGAAACGCTATACAAAATCGTCAAATAAACGTCGGCGAAGATCGCGTATCTTGGGATGCCATTAGGAAGTGGCGTAATCAAGAACGAAACTAACCCCGCAAAGCTGCGCCAAAATTAAGCGATAGACATATTGATCCGAATCCTTTTCAACTAATGAATATGAGTTTATCTACGCAAATTATCAGTAATTCTGGGTATGCAGCCATATTTGCAGATGCGTGGGCTTCAGAGAATCCACTTGTGAAGCCAAATGGCATTACAACGGCAAACTTCGTTTAAAAAGGAAATTACATATTTGATTGCCTCGACAGCCGATCACCCAATGATCGCGACCCAATCAGACGACTGTTATCAGATAAAAATCTCCAAGCACTGAAATATTTAAACGATAGTTTAGATTTTATCAAATCTTGGAAGTGTAAAGATCAATTTGAAAAACCCTTCTGTTTTGAGAATTTCTATTTAAGTATCAAAAGTATTTTTTTGCAATTGGAGGATATAAAAAGTAATGAAGGAATTTATCCGCTAACTAGTCGCTTGAAACAAGATCTGCTGGATAATCTTTTCACAGCATTGCAAGATCGCTCTGATAATGATAGTAATCATATAGTCCTTTAAATTAGACGAAACTTACAGTACAGAATTACTTCTAACGTCCTTTTATCTTCAACAACAACAAATTTAAAGCCAGATGAAACAGTTGTCTTGTAAGCAATACCTGGCTTGCAAAATTCATGCAATCCTTCTAGTTTGTCGGTTGTTGTTGATGAAAACGTAGCTAACCTGTGTACAAGTAGTCATAAAAAAAATTTAGGTGTAGCTCACTCTCCATTATTTGATGAGATTGCTGATCTTGATTTTTATTCTGAAGTCGACAAGTATAATTTACAAAATAATACTAGTAACGACTGCAATAAAGTTGACTTGAGTACTAATTTTGTTGTCGATGAACAAAGTAGTGTACCAAAAACTAATCAGTACTCAAGCTCTCTGATAAATCAATGCCAGGTCATTGAGAATTTGCCTGAGTCCAGTGATTCATGGACGATCTTGCACGCATCAATAAAATATGTTGCAGGGTACATAGCTATAAAAAGTATTTAAAAATCAAGATGCTCTTAATGTACCGCAAGTTTTACTCGTGACCATAAGAATTTGAAACACAACGAAGATATACTGATTTTTTAAGGCTTTCAAGTTTTTGAATCGAATAACGAGCTTGGGAATCTTTGCGTTCCGTCTGATAATTTTTTAAAGGTCATTACGGTGTGTATCGAAACGTTTTATAGTACTTTTCTTAATGTATAAAAATGATTTAAGTGACATAATTGATAAAAATATTACTTCTTATATATTTGAAAATTTTTCTGATTTTTTGGCAGTTAATGAACCCTTAAAATTACATTTTTAAAATATGATAAAATTTTTGTTTGAGCAATGGCTCAATCATGATTTCCGGGATGCAAAGAAAAAAAACCGCTGCCAATCTATTGTCGCAAAGCTTCTCCATTCACATATTCTACTTATCTTTTACACACACCTTAATTATTTTTTTTATACAATAAGAAATGTTATTTAATAGGATATTTTATGATCTTCAGGATTTTCTACCACAAAATATTCAAAAACAATGTTTAGTTGCAAAAAATTCATTATTTAGAAAATTGATTTTTCTAAGTCGATAAAATAGAAATAAAAATAAACGATTGCATTGTTGGGTAAAAATCAATTGAAAAATACTAAGATACAACTGATTAGATTTATATCTCACAAACATCCGTATTAATTTTCTTTTTTTCGATTAAAAACGTTATTTCTTAGGAAACTTTATGATCCTGAAGATTTTCTACTTCAAAATATTCTAAGAGAATGTTTTTAAGTTGAATAATAACTTTTTTGAAAAAATTGATTTTTCAATCGGTAAAACCGGAAAAAAAAGAATTGTAGAAATTGAAATTTTATTTTTTACGGCGATGGGTATCCAAAAACAAAGGAAAATATGATTGTAAATATCATAGAGAATTCAACCAAACAGTAGTGACAGGTTATATAGTCCAAATTTTTTTCAGTTTACTACCTAATACTTTAATAATCATAAAAAAAAAGAATCAGCAAAAAGCATTTTTAAAAAGAAAATATACATATGAAATTTTTTATTACCCATAATATTACAATAATAATAGAATATTTTACCTTGAAAAAAACATAAGCACAAATTTCAAAAACATGTGTTATACAAATTTGGCAAACATGAGAGTACAACGGTTGCATTATGGAATGAAGTTAAGGATATTAAAGTATGCACAAACAAACGGCTCCCATAGGAATAAGACGAAAAAAGTTACCAACTTCCAAGTTACCGAAGGGTATTACAGCATGCACAAAATAGCTACTCCTATAGTGAAAGGACAAAGAGGGTTCACGATTTCAATGTTACTAGAATGTATACATTCATTATATTAATATTGTAATAAAAAAACTCAATCTTTTTTTTTTATGAAATTAAAGTCAAAGAAATAGGTCAATTAAATTGATACATCCTTAATACATATACATATATATTTTGCGGCGTTCTCCATACATGTAAAACAAATTTTTAAATTAGAACCATACTTTATCGAAATCAATAAAATAAATCTGTATTTAAAAATGAACAAAATATACCTGGAATTATTGAAATCGATCGAAGTAATACTGAGATATGACTCATTATATATATTCCCTATTTACACCCAGCACACCCAATAACTGATTTTTTTTATTCCATCTTAATACGTTTTTTTTGTATAAAATTTATTAATCTTTCATAATTTCTATCGTTAAATATCCCAAAATAACAATAAATAGCTTGAAAATTATCATTTCAAAGTAATCAATTTTAAAAAACTAAATAGAAATTGTTTTTCAGCGGTCATTGAATTCAAAAACAATAAAAATTAGCCCTGTTGGATCTGAATTGGTCAAGGGAATTCTGAGATACAACTGATTACACTTATACACATACATGCATATTCATACACACACACACACACACACACACACAATACAGACACAGATAGCAATTTTCCTAATATAGTGTGTTTCGATTATAAAGTTGCTAAAACGTATTTATAACATATTTTCTCGACATGTGATTTTTCGTCTATGACAAAGCTTCCTCTACGTGAAAGCAAAAAGAGAGTGTTAGTAATGAAACGAATGCTAAACTGCACAAACTAGGGCATGAATAATTCTATGTGGTTTATTGTTTATGATATTTTTTTACGAATTATGTTGCTACAAGTGACTAATTTCAAATTTTTATTGTAGCAGTAATATCTACAAATTATAAAAACAAACGTTACAACGTTCGTAGCTTATTAACTGTAATAATGATATTGAACTAGATATTTTATTTTGTAAATCAGTATTTCCGGCACTTAAACAGGTTATATAATCAATAATTTATTTTCCAGTCTCATGAAATGCATGCTCTCCATAAGCTGCTATAAAATGGCATGCATATATACATTCAAACAAGTTTGAGGTAATAAAAATAATTTTCATTAGAAGTAGAAAGTGGTGGAAATTTTTAGAAATACGTTTTTGCAACATATATGGGCACGTCCAAGCCAAGCAGAACAGATAGTGTAGTCAGTTGTTGCTTGAATAATTTTTTTACCTGCCTAAATCGATTTCCAAGTTTAGGCTGTTTTTCTTATAGTACGTATTTTTTTTTTTAACTTGCATTGGTTGAAAGCTTAACTCTTCAACTGCACACATGCGAATTTTTTAGTTGAGATCTGCAGAGCTTAGCAAATGACATGCACTTGAAGATAGTAGGGCGTACTCTAGCCCGCACGTATCACAGTGAGTGCTAGACAAGATACTATTTGACAACTCGCTCATAATCCAAGACAAGTAAAAAAAAAAAAAAAAAAAAAAAGACAAAAATAGAAAGAATTAGAATTAATCTTTTATATTCAACAATTTTATTTTTATTTAAATTTATATTT
>JAPYYV010003988.1:0-18133 GCA_030522625.1 Copidosoma aretas
AAAATTACACACACACATACGTCAAATTAAAAATAATATTAATGTTTATTTATTAATGTGACTGTAAGACCGATATAAATATTTGTCTTGTTTTAATATACAGTGGTATTAGAAATTCGAAAATTCATTGCCAAGTGTACTATTTTCCGCCATTCTTCCCTGCCTTTTGCTACATCCAACCACGATCTGGAAAAAATTGATCATCAATTCATTATTGTTATTCAAAATCTCGAATTGGAAAACGTAAAATATCCAGTAATCTTAAATGAACAATATTGAAGGAGTAAATAATATATTAGTATAAGTTGAACCAAAAATTTCTTCGATTATGCAGGTTTGCACTTGAAAGAATAAAAAAATTTCATGCTTACTCCTGTACGTATTCCAGGTAGTACTGTCTGTACCTTGAATATGGTTCAGATATTGATAAAACTTCATAAACCAATACATTGTTACGCAAATATTGAATTGTATGAATAGAAAATGGTAAAAATGAATTACAAAATTTAAATAGACTGCTGGATTGCAAACAAAAAAATTCGATTCCAACGGGATTCGAACCTTGGATCGCAAAAAAAATTCAGATAGACATTTATACTAATCAACTGGACTAGCAATGCAGCAAATAGTTAGTGCATCAAAGTGGCATATGATCATTGGAAACCCCCAGCGCTTAGGCTGCAGCTAGTTCATTACTAACTAGATAAAAAGAGATAATTAATTGTTCCCAACAGGTTGATGCTAACAATATCATATAATAGTGTGTCAGTTATATATAATATATTTTTTTTTTTTTATATTCATCATCGCCTCCTAAGGGGCTCAGACATGACGTTTTTGACAACCATTGTTGTATTACGCCATACGGTATATATCACGGTTTTATTAATCGGTTTTTATCGGTAGGTAGGGAACAGTGGGTTAGGTACAAGAAAATCATCGCCTGCATATTAGGTCGGTTTCGCTCCGCTCAGCTGTACCTTGTATACACATACATATAAACGGACGTATCTCGATCCCTTTCTTTCTCCTCTCTCCTGTAGACTTTTATAGCACATGCCTACTCCTCTCTCTCTTGCACTCACAGGCACACACTTCGGCTCCACCCCTATCGTGACGTAGCCTCTCCTCGAGTTAAATGTGTGCTTGGTTCGACGGCTGGCCATAATGTGGCGCTCGAATCAGTAGCTTCAAAAGTCGACATGCCTGTTTGCATTGTACTAAGCAATCTCTCTACTAATCTCTGGTATGCGAGTCTTTCGGGTGAGCCCCTAGTGCAACCTAGTGCAAAGTTCCCCTTGGACGACTCGGCCATCCTTCCTACTTGGTACTATTTACAGGGCACAGCGATCGTCGTAAGCACACTCTGTCAAGTCATGATCTACCTTATCGTACCGATTGTTAAAACCGTCAGTGACTTTACCGACGAGCTGGCCAGGTGTTGGATTTTCTTGGAAGGAAGCCTCTGAAGGTCCAGACATGACCGTTTAAAAAATAGGATAAGTGATTTTTTGGCATGCTGGGTACTCCTTCTATCGAAAAAGCCTAAGAAAAAAATCTTGAAAATTTTCGACGAGATTCGAACCTTGGTCCCTAAGAGTTTCTCAGACTCGGCAGCTAGCACGCTAACTACTAAGTCATTGGAGCTCTAAATTATCAATTGAATTGATTTCAAATGAAGTAGTAAGTGTTGATTAACGATTTTTTATTTGAGTTTCCTACTTTTTTTTCAGAATATCAAGTTTTGTTTGTTTTTGTGTTGTATAGCTCAATTTACATTCTTATCAACCCTTTTGAAAATTGGGAACTCCATAATTTTTTTAAAAAAATTTTTTGAATATTGAAACTCCACATTCTGTGAATATTATGTGGGTTTATCCGAATAGGATGTGCTTGGGTAATAATAAAGGCAAAGGTTTATATAATTATTTATTGAATAACTATCGAGGGAAGAGTTATAAGTGAATATCCGCTACCTATGCTATTCGCAATTGCTCTGCGTCTCTCTACTGATACGACTCGCGAATAACTAAGCGATCGATCACTGACCATCCGCTCTCTCCACTTGCTCTTTTTTGACTGCTTGCTGCTACAGACTGCCCGTTACTGGGCGCTTTAAGTAGCTTTCACTCTCTCCTCTCCTACCTCGCTTTAGTGGGCCCAAGGGCAGAAGCGGTGCCTGCACGCATAGTTATTCTATCGTACGTGGCACGTCCGAGGCCGCGACATCATCGTCTTTGACGTCATTTTTTTTCTATAGTATTCTAAATGTCTATAAACTGATCCACAAAGTGTGTCCAGTATGCCATATTAAGAATTCTTAGGTCACGTATAACTCGTATGGATTGTATTTAATTGATTATCATTTAAGTGATATATACATTATTTGTTACTTGATTCTAGAGCAGTATCGTCAAAGTTTGACTTTACGAAAATTTTCTACTTTCCTCGCGTTTGTTTGCATCACGTCCCCTACTATTTTCTGTTTATTATTCAAGGGTACTAGGTCTGTATATTATCGCTGATAAAGCGCATCGATTATTTTAGTGTCGGCTACGTCTTCTGTCACTATGGTGAAGCCTTGGTTGTCTAGATAGCGGAATAGGTGATCCTTTGCACAGAGCATTTTTTGACATATGGTCGTTTCTGAATCATTCTGTGGCAGCTATGGAAGTTTTTTCTGTGGGAGCCGTGTTCTGCATACCCTCTAATTTTCCAGCGTGCCTGTACCATTTTAATTTTTCCCTTCCCCACCGGGTCTGTCATCGCTCTTTTCATCCAAGGCTTTATTTAGGCCCTTGCTTCTCTCTTTTGTCATTTTCTTCCCGTTGATCAATTTTTGCTTCGTACATGTTTTTATTAGATTTATTGTTTGACAGCTTATTGGTGTCTGACTCAAAATCTTCTCCATCATATCCAAACTGTTTACATTTATTTAAATTGTCATTGTTTATATTATTATCACTAGTTAATAATTGTTTTTCGCGCTCTCGAGCAGAGCTTGGTAATGCTTTCCTCCAAGATATATGTATTTGAATTCTCCATTTTCTACTACAATAAAAAGCTGGTATATCATAAGCTTAGTTGTTACTTGAAGATGTATACACTCGTTTGCTTTGTGCAATGTAGAGAATGCAAAAACGCTAAATTTATGGTTATTGTTAAGAATTCGTTTTATTCCTTTCAGGTCTTTGCCATTTTCTCCATTCCGATTGAAGAAGGATCTTTCCAAGCTGGTTCTTGTTATTGATACTCCGTAGCGGAGTATGAGACAGTGAAACAAACAGCTTCTGTCCCTAGGTATCACGACTATTGTTAATTTTTTTTGGAGTTCTGCACAGCTGGTAAGATCTTTGACCTTTGCAACTCATCCCCCATTTATTTTAATCAATGTATCGTCGTTAATAGATCGATGTGGCGTATCAAAATACGTCGATCCTTATGCCTTGTTTCCCTTAACGTCTTTTTTCTTTATAAAACTTTAAAGAAGAATCGATCGACAAAGTCATTTAGTATTTATTGTATGTGGGTGATTAGGTGCTTATTTTCATCATTCACGTGTTCTTTGTCGGTGGATTTTTTAGATCCTGACGATTCTTTAGCCATGTCTGCATTTGGTACTGCTCGATGCGTTTTAATGGTGTCCATCCCTAACACGGCTGGTCGTGCCTGTTCTCAGTTCGAGCACCGCTATGTGCCTAAGTATCTCTGCTATTCTCTCTGTATCTCTCATTGTCTCTTTCTTGGTTCAGTACTTCTGTAATTGTTTTCTTTGCGGTGTTGTTTTCTTTTATCTAGCTACTTTCTTTTGGAGCTACCTCGCATGCTAAGCTTGCTCGGACTAGCTGCTAGTACCAATGGTCCGTTACGTCTGATTTATTTTTTACTGTATCTTCTCTCGGTGTTGCTTCGTCGTAATGTGATACAATAAATTTTGTCGAGCTATCTTCTCGTTTAGGTGAATTGGAAAATTTTGGGGGCTTTCTGTGCAATGAGTATAATTAGTGTTTATGGATTTTTCGTCGTGCTTCTTGTACTGTGGCTTGCTTTACGAATAGTGTGCAAGCTGCTTTTACACCTTTTATCATATTCATTTTTTTACGCATGTATGCAAGTTTACTATTTGCTGTGAAATAATTTGCAATCCCCCTTAATGAACGAACGGTAGAATTAGAATGTTCCCTATATGAAGCATTAGTTGAAAACTTGAAACGATGACAATCATTGTGCAATGAACAACTTGTCATGCAAAAAAAAGCTTTTTATTGTATTAAAGCAAACAGTATTAAACGCCAAATGCATGGTTCTTGATGATTTATTACTGATTTATTAGAAAGATTTCGTATATTATCATAAAAATAATTACCCTCATATGCAAAATTGTGGTCATTCTTATAACGTAGGCTACTAGCTTTTTATTGGATTTTTTTTAAGTGATACTTTTTTCTCATTATTTTTATTAAATACAGTTGATTCTTGTCTAGTAGGTTTTGTATTGTTTTAGTCTTAACCAATAACAACAAATTATACATCCTTTTCCCCAAAGACTTTTTGAGACTTAATTTGCCGGGAATCAAAGACGCGATGCCAAGCAGTATTATATCGAATAGCCAACTCAGCCATCGTCAGTCACGGTAGTATTTGAGCTGTAAGGAGCGGGCAGGGCGTACGTTAATTAAAAGGTAGGGAAACTCTTCCACTCCAGCCTATCAGAGAGAGAAAAAGAGCGTGTCTCTGTGCGCGTGCGTGAGAAGGGTTGGCTATTAAAAACTGTAGTTTGGGGAGGGGAGAAAGGTACATGCTTGATTTTTAAGTACGCCACAAGTGACGGTTGTGCTAGGCAAAATTGAAGTGAATAGATGATTTCATAAAATCTGTTACAGTTTATGATGCCTATGATTAAAAACGAGGTATTCAATTAGTTCTAAATAATTTTTTTAAATGGTATAAACTATATTTCTCTCGATATTTTTTACGTCAAGTCCAAACATTTTTGTGTACAGCCGTAAAATAAAAAACCAGGCCAAAATGTCACTACCGTAACGCGAAGCATTTAAAATTTCATCTTTCATGGCTTGTGGTGCCTACACGTTGAATTTTTAATTTTTGTAAGTGTTTCATCAAAAATTATGAGGTGTCTAGAACCTTTTCTTGTAGTTATAATGAGGGAAAATTATTTATAATTGTATAAGACTTTTTATATGTGAAGACCAATTTTGACACTTTTGCAATGCGTGCTACGAATGAATTTGTGAAGGGAAGTGGTCAACTCTTGAGATCCTAAATTGGACTTTTTTGTATCCCAGAGCAAGCAAGTACATAGCCCAATTTTTTGCCAACCAAAATTCGATTCTGATAAATCGCGTATGGGCGTAAATATATACAACTTGTCCCGGTAGAAGAAGTAGACATTGCCGTGATGCACCTAATCTTGGAGGTAGATAAAATTACAAGGGTAGCTGACTACATTGTACAAAGACACCTGGTAAGCATATACATAAGGGTGTCCGTTATTTACTAATTTTGACTTTTTGATCATATACCCCCTGCAATCTCCTCGCTGTATCCTAAAATTATAATCCATACCCTAAAAATCCGAAAAATTTTTATTTAACACGTGCCCCTAGACGCAATTTGATTTCCCATTTAAATAGCATAGGATTTTCATCTCGATTATATTTATATGCTCGATTATCATTTCGGGCAAAATGCCTGATCTTAACTTATATTTCCTTCTCACAGTAAAATGCCCTAACTTCGTGAATTTGTAGTATTCAAACTGATCTTTTCTACTCTCCAAATTCATCATCTCTTGCAAGTAGAGATGTGCCAATTTAGCATATAGGGTATGGCCAGTTGCAGGAAAATACGGAATCATACGCAGTGTGCTCTTAATGTGCATACGCCAGTTCCCAGTTCTTTGAGCTTGTATAAACTGTTCTTCATTTTCTTTTAAAGCTCTGAATTGATTCGAGAACGCATTTTTTGTATCGATAAAGTCTGGTCATAAGAATGTACTTTCGAAATCGGCATGATTTACTTTGTCCATAATACGAAATGTTATTTCGTCAGCTATTTCGATGGTTCCTGATTTCATTACAATCTGAGACAACACGTGAGTAATTGTGTCCGTTTAAATCTTTGTCAGCCGACCCTTCAGCACAAAGTTGACAAAAAAATTCTTTCAGGCCTGAATTTTTCATTATAAAGCCTATGCTCCCCAAAAAACTCATCGCATGGAAGCCACCTAGACAAATAATAACTAAACTTAACTTCTCCTCATTTAACGTGTTATTCGAGCAAGCAATAATTTCTTGAGCCTTTTGATACAACAACGGTTGGTCAAACGTCACTAAAGTGTGACGCTGATCGTTGCTCTTACATTTTTTATCTGCTTCCAACAGTACAGTGTAAATAGTATCGTATTATGAAGGCGGCGCTTTTACGAAGGGTAGAGCTATCATTTTGCTTTTCTCAAACTCACGCAGTGGTGTGCATTCCTCCATAAAACCGTTCCAGTTCGGCCACGAACCTGCATCAATAGTTTTCCTAAGAAAATATGAAATATCAAGAGAATCGTACTCGACGTCAAACGAAATCAGATCTTCTTTGTATATCAGTGATAATGACATCGCGTAAGCGGCGCATTTTGCTCCTCTCAAAACGTCGTAAAGGATAATATCCAAACGTACTGGTGTCACGACCCGCATTGTATTTTTTTAAGCGTGCGATGGTATCTACGGATGTAAAAGCAGAATATGGGTCGACCCATATCACACCGCCTATGTAATGAAAGGTATTGTGACCATCGATGGTGCGCGTGTTGTTATCTGCGTTCTCAAATACAAAATTAACAGTGGCTTCATGAAAGTTATAGCCTTGCGGATCCTCAATAACTGACGATTGAAAGAGTAAAGTCTCCTCATACAAAGCACACAGCCCGAGATGCGACGATGAATCAATCAAATTTCTCGACGCATGTTTCTTGTGCATAAATGTCGAGAGTCCCAGTTGAACGGGCGAAACAAACGAGCGCGGTCTTACAGCCAATATCAAGCGGTGCGCCAAAGTAATCATAATGTTCTCCCATTTGTTTATTTTCCCTTCAACGATTTTTTTCCTAGTATATAATAAATTTTCTAACATCATCGACAGTGACTTGGGAATCATTGTTTTTCGTTTTTTTTTAAATCGGTTGGCGGAGGGTACGCTTTCGTATCATATTACATTTCTTTTATATCCTGCAAAATAAAACTTGCCGCAGTCGATACTATTATTTCTCTCTTTCGTTTCTCATCTTTCTCTTTCTGTTGTGTATACCCTTAGCTTAGAATTTTGTCACGCGCGTCCAAGAAACATAAAATCACATTTTTTTTAATGCATGTACAATAAGATCATGAGAAGAAACAGATTTCAGCTTCTCCACAAGAAATGTGGTAGTCGGTCGATTGCGGACGGGACACTTATTTAAAATATTCCGTAATGAAAACTGGCATTCGTGCTCATTGGTTACTAAATAATCTAAAACGAACTGAAGAACCTCCAACGACGATACTGACATTGGACGACCGACAACGTCTGACGAACCTTGCTTACAATAAAACAAGGACAAGCACTGGGCATGATAGCTTGCTCTTCTTTCGATTGAATCAACAACAGTTACACGCGTTTGAAGTGCTGAAGCCCAATCATTTGTTACTTTCCTCTCATTGAGCGTCGCGATAACATTGTCATTAAACTTTACTATTCACATATCGAACGACAGATAGTTTAGATTTCTGCTGTTTCTTAACTGTCGCTTCCTACGCGGGGGATAAATCTTCAATACAAAAGAGTAAAAATTTTCGTAATCAAAGTTACCTGAGGCTTCTGCGACAGTTTTTACTTTTCCTTGCAAAGAGGAATTGATATTGATTTCGCGTACGTACCGATTTCTGCAGGAAAATTGGGCAGTCACTTTCGGTTCGCATTGCAATTTCAGATACTTTTTATGCTTCCGGTGGTGGCTCGAATCAATCAAGGTTCGCATTCCTCGTGACTTTTAACATGTGCATACTCATATTGTTTGCATTTGCATGTTACACTAAAACTTTTTTTATTTCATTGATAATTTTATAATTTTCCATAACACTAAGGTTAGTCTGTTGTACTCACCAGTAAACAATGCTAACACGACTTTAAAGCACCAACAGCAGTAACATATCTTGCCAACGGCAATACAATGAATATAACAACGACAAGAAGCACTTTCTGTAGTACACACGATATAATGCAAGCAGCGATGTAACTTGAATAGCAGCCGAGAGAAATATATTGATGCCTTTCACAGCATCCAGATGTTTTCGTTTCTTTTCGCACGACGCAGTGCTTACAAAAATGTCTTCGACCTTTTACGTATAGTTCCGATTACTGAAGGATTCTCACTGCAACTCACTGTTTAGACCAATCGCCACAGCTCTAAATTAGAAAATTAACGACCAAGAGGCCTTTTTAATATTATAAATATTGAAATACGCTAATTGAACGCATCGTTATTGGGCATCAGTCTGCATTTTTAGCTTTACAAGTAAGTTGGAAAGAGTCTAAAGATTTTAATCTGAAAATTTTGCGACTAGTGGAACTATAAAAATATCAAATAGATAGGAAATTATCCCCCTACACGCTGATATTCATATTTTTATCGTATCTGCTACCGTTAAAGAAATATAAGTGCAATAAGCTTATAATTACAATTTTAAAATTAAAAAATCAGTTTTTCAATTGGTTTCTTGTTCTTTCCGTAATCAGCGTCCTCAAATACATCAAATAAAAAAAATGCAGCATTATTCATTAATTTACTTCCAATTCAGAGCTACGTTATCTGGCCTGCGGTGGCTTCTCCTTCCACTCGTGCCGCCCGCGCCGCCGCGCGTGCATTAAGTACCTGTTTTTTATTGATTCATTAAACAAAAGCGGATTTGCCAAACGATCTGAAAATCGCGATATTGGCAGTTTAACTTGTCCTTAACACATAGAAACCCAAATGAATAACATTTTCAAAAGTTTAAATCCCCTTAGTGTCACATTTAAAAAAAGTCACTTTTTGCATATATCGAGGGTTTGCAAAAAGTTAATACCATTTTAATCTAAAATTTTAACTGTAGGTTTGGCACTACTATACTGACAAAATATTCAAATTTTAGCTCTCCAGCATTATTAGAATGTGAGTTATTTAGTAAACAATTTTTGCACAAACTACGTGATTTTTTGAGAATTCCGGGCGATTTGATAATCTGATTTTCCTCTCTAGCAGATCATCCTCTTTGGTTTTTTATTGCGCACGTTTGTTATCCGAAACTTTTTTTCGTTGTAGTTTGAGTTTTTGCTCCAGACTAGTTTTTACACTTTTTGCCATTTTTTGGCACCTTAGCTGGCAATATTTTGCTATAATTTTTATTGTAATCAGTTTCTGATGGTTCAATCTTTGATAAAAAAATTTTTTTGTTCCAATAGGAATATCCTGATTTTTTGAGGTTTTTTTCTAATGCTACCTGACTAGTTCATATACGTTACATATTGTGGATAATATCACGTAATTCTAAGTATATGTTGACAAACTATAAACATCACTTACTTTTTTCGAAAGTTTTACATAGCAATTGTTTAAATTTCGAAGTCACGTAATATCATCATAAAAAAGTCGCAGAAACACGTTGAAAATAATCATATGAAGAAAAGGAAAAAAAAAAAAATTGAAATTAGTTAAAATTCATCGTCAAGGCCGATTTTTGTCGGATTGAAATACAAATATTTTTTTAAGGTTATTTTGATAAATCAAAAAAGTTATCAAGTTAAGAAATAACTATTTTAACTATTGTTGCTAAAGAGCTTATCATAAATATTTCATTTATCCCTGTTTTATGAAGTTGTATACATTATTTGTTGAATTTTCAACTATTTGAAACAAGTCTTGTTAAATTTAAGTCAGATGATAATTAAAATTTGCCATTAGATTAGTTAAGGTATTTTTATAATTGACGATACCTCAGTATGCATGATAGAAAATTGAAAAAAAAGTTTTTTCTTCACCACAAAGATTACCCATCTATGAAAATAATCTTTATATTAGATTTGCACAACATACTTCATAAATAATTTTGGAATATAGTTGTATCTGATTACGGATTAGATATAGTCATAACCATAGCCATATATATAGCGCAGACGACGCCCTAACCTAATAACCTTTACTTTTCCTATTGTGTCTGTAAGGTAAAAGTACCGATGGTGAAACGGTTTTTGGTAGAATTTCCTTTAAAAATTCATATAAAATTACAAATAGGAGATTTGATAAGAATTTTATTGGTTACAGGTGTGTCTTTTGTTTCTTCTAAATATATAATTTTTTGAGAATGATATTTTGATGATACATTATTTTAAATAATAAAAATGGACAACATAAAGTTGAACATGATGCGAAACACAATCGAAAGGCATGTCCCAATGGCGAAACGTGATGTCCCAATGGCGAAACGTACATTTTATTTAAATTGAATCTGTGTGTTCCACCATCCGGACATAAAATATTCGAGGTTGAGATTCAAATTGTACGTATAATGAAAGAGTTATATTAAGGAGGCTCACACCTAATATATAGCTCATATTTTGAATACGTTATTATAAATATTTATTGGAAGTTATAACAAGTTTCACCTAAACTGACAATAATATATCTACTGTTCAAAATCGTGCGATTTTTATCATGAAATTTTCTTGTAAAATTTTTCAGATACCAAGGACAAAAAAAAAATTTAGCAAATGAACTTAATCTCTTCCATTTTACATATTGTTTTCAGATTTTTGGGCTTATTCTCTTCTTCAACCAAATTCATTAAGAGTCACCGACATAAAATTAGCAAATGCTCCAATAGGTTTTCCCGAAAATTCAATTGTTTGTATAGAAATACGAATAATACGTGAACAATTGAATTTTTGAAATATTTTGCTTACATTTAGCGGTGGTATTGTTTAAAATGCACTATAGCATGACTTAAAATTTTACTCCTTGAATCTTGAAACCATAGTTCATACTTAGGTATGGTTTTTTTTAATATCTTTGCATTTTCCAAACATATTTGTCCATGTAAACGACAAATCGAGGTTACGTTCCATAAGAGCCTGTGTTATCACTCGTGTGGAGACGTAATACATAACCTTTATATGCATTTTATTTACATGAGAATCTATGGTTATTACTGAAACCTGCACACGTGTGACATCAACTTTTTAAACTAATAGAGATTTTGTATGCACAGTTTCAAAAGATAATTGTCGAAATTTTCTTTAATATCTTGCTGCGTTCTTGATTTCATTCATCTGTGGATACATGGATTCGAAACGTAATCTACGATTTGGTCAACTGATACGGGCTGTTACAGCGCGGTGTATGTCAAAGTCAAAGAAAGAACTTATTTCTGTTTCATCGGCTAACACATGCGTCATCTTACTTCGTCTCATTCCTCCGATAATAAGCTTTTAAGTATTTATAGTATAGCCCTTTCTACCAAATTGATGTACCTTTATCTTTAGGCTTTCTGTTCTTTGGCAATAACTATGCTTTTTTATATCTATGTATTTTGGCTATAATACAATTATGTATGTTGGCTGTAATACAATTATCTCTGTGCCCTATGTTTGTCCCATAAATTGTCGATCTTATGGCACTTTAGTTTTAAATATCTGAAAATATTCTCTAATATACACTTTAATTTTTTTGCTGGGTCTCGAAATCCTTAAATACTACTTTATGTTTGCAAATGTGTCTATGTATCTGACACTGATTTTTATTAAATTTTTTATTCAAATCTATTCCAATTGCAGAGTTATTATTCAAATATTAAAATTCCGTTTACCTTCTAAACATTTTTGTATTTTTTTTTTTAATTTTCCTAGTTTTTCCATACGTTTTAATGTCTAAGGATTTTCGACTTCGAACGTTTGTTTCTGTATATTTGTCTTCGCCCTATCAATGAGTAGAAAATAGAAAAAACGTTTAGGGTTGATGGTTAATAACCATATGGTAGTATCGACATGGCCAAGGGCTTTTAATTTATTAATAGATATTGAATAAATGTTTTTATCGGCCTCTTATAGATTGGTGTCGATTATTTTTTTCGATTTTATAATACTTTAGTCAATAATAGATAATGTTTTTGTGACTGTGTAACATGAAGCTATGAATATACCTGCTGAATATACAAACTATATGTATATATATATATATATATATATATATATATATACATACAAGTGAAGCCTAGACCTATAAGCCTATATTTTTTAAGAAAGATTTAAAGGAATAAATATGTATATGTGTATCAAATCTGAATAAAAGAATATTAATAATTATAGCACTTTCATTCAAGAATCTTGAAAAACAAATTAATGAATTATAAAACGTTATGGAATTCTGCCGTTTCTGTACTCAATAAAACACGATTCTTTCAGATCTCTTCTTAACTGCACTAACTTTGTTATATTAGTGGAGTACTCTTTTGACATGCTGCAATAATAAGAGATAAGAATGAAATCGCTGTATTTTTTAGGGTTGGATAGATATTATTTTATAAAATTTTACAACATTGCATGAGTGAATAATTTCAATCAAGAAAAATATTTAAAAAATATGAATGTTTCTTTCTTTTTTCCGATTTCTTTCTAAAAGCTTGTTTGACTTCTTAAGGTAGTTGTATCCCAAATTGAAATAATGATGAGATCTTCATGTAACTTTGCACATAGCTAAAATAATATCTAATAAGTACGCCACTACATTTTTAAAAGGGTTCTTGGGAGGCAAAATATCTGTGTTTATATTTTTGATACTTTAACATGAATGCTTATGGATAAATGCCTTTTTCAGTACTTAATGACGTATATCATACGAAATAATGATGAACTTTTAACGATATATTTTTGTGTATTACAAAAATATCTAATGGTCTTATTGAATTTTGCAAAATAACTCAAGGGGATTTGTGATATAAGAAATACATTAATAACCGTCGTAAAACCTGCTAAATATTATGTCTAAACACAAGTGCGAGAGAGATAAAAGGCATACCATACTGTCGAATCCGAGGTCAACTCTGCCTCTGACTAGCGTAGTAGGCATAGAACTACCTTAAATGATTCGATATACATATAGCTACATAAAGAAATATTCTAAAATATTTTACTACTAATGATTTATGTGCAATCGCTGTTACGTTAATAATTTTTTGAAATAAATATTTGCGAATTACTTGTTTTGTAGAAAATGTATCACAAATCGTTAATCTTTAATAAATTACAAACAGTGCTAATAAAACTAATGAGATAAGTAAAATCAAAATATGTCACGATAATAACACAGCAGAAAAAAATTTATGTCGAAAACCTTAAAAACCCACCGTCAGAGTATCAAAATTTGGAAAGATAATTTCATAGATTATAGTGTCTAGGATTAAAGAAATGTGTTATAACAGTGCCTATTCTTCACGTTAGAAATGTTGAACTGCGCTACTGTTACGGGCAATTTTTTTTCGTGATTTTGATATTCTAAATTACTACAGTATCATTTATTATCTTTATAATTCGAGGAACCACAATAATAATATATGTTGGATACATCTATCCTAATATCTTATTCTTTATCATTATTACTTAAGTACTTACCTTCACAATAAATCATAAACTTAAAAATATATGCGTACGTGTACAGTTTATTACAATATGCATATCTTTGACAGTATATTTTAGCGATTCATGAGTTATTACACAAAATTTTAGCGTATGATATTTATGTATTTTTATTTTTGGCGCTTGCAGTGCTAAATATTTTTGCTATAGTAAGTACAACTTAGTTTACTACAATATATAGCTAATAAACCAGGCTCTAAGGAATGTCATCGATAAGTGCTATGATTGGTAAGGAGGCCGACTAAGGATTTTAGAAGTCTCTAAATCGTAATCTGAAAATTATTTAAATAAAAAAGAGGAATCTTGTTTATAGATTAAAAAATCATTGTGCAAAAAAAAACTAATGGTCAAAATGTTTTTGTGTACAATTGAATTTAAAACTTACATCACTTGCACTAGTCACCAAAATCTTTTTTTTAAATAAAATCGTATATAAATTTATGAGTGTTATTAAAAAAATTCTTGCTTTTTACAAATTGAAAAATGAGCTATAAAATAAAATTCTATTTATTCAGGAGATCCAGATTTTATTTTCTAGTGGTTATATGTATGTCGTGTACGGTCACCTTAAGAAAACTATATGGTTACCACTCTACATGGCACTCTACACAATACACTGTCCACAGACGCTCCTGATTATACGTAGAAAAGTGTCGATGTATGGTACCAGACACAGCCCAGCTAGTTCATGTATGGCACCATAGATGGTATATACAGGTGCCGCGCCGTCAGCTACTTTTTGATGTAATCTACAAATATTTATGATATTCACATTCTATTTTTGATAATCGATTATTCATGTGACACTTCTTATGTAACCGTAACTTAACAAAGTAATGTATTGCAATCAAATAAATTGTACATTAAAAACTCAAGATAAACTTGATAAAAATTATAGATTTCGGTAAACTCAAAACTATTTTCCATTTATCAAAAGTTTTAAAAAAATCAAGACTGTTTCGCGACAAATTGAGAATTATTCTACAACAATGCAAAAAAGGAATAAAGAGAATTTAAATACGAACTTTTTTACTTTTCTGCGATATGTTTAAAGTATAGGTGCTATACGGCTACCATAGCGTGTCCATACACGCCCCTGATTACACGTTTCATATTGACACTGTCAGGTATTTCATGTATGGACCAGATGACAGCCGGTAAGCTGATTTCTGATCAAGATGCTACATATGTAAGCTCATGGTATGTACTGTTCAGGGAAGCCATGTTTAATCCTACCGTCTCGTAATCGTGATTTATTTATTAGGTTTTATTTAAAAATTATTGGTCAAGATTTTTTGTTTGGTCGAGAAAAGATTTAGCATTTGTCGCTGTTAACATAGTCACAGCGGTTTAAGTTCTTCTGATGGTCCCTACAGGTTTTTATGTTTGTATGTATCTTCTTGTTGATAAGTGTAGGTATAAATATATGAATGTATGTTTATATGTATTTATGTTTGTATGTATGTATGTATGTATGTATGTATTTATGTATGTATGTATGTATGCATGTATGCATGTATGTATGTATTTATGTACCTGTTTATGTATGCATGTATGTATGTATGCATGTAAAAATTTACTTATAAATATTAGGATGTGTGTATGTATATTTATATATCTATATGTGCATGTATGTATGTTTGTACGTGTTGGTGTGTATGTGTATGCAAGTCTGTATGTATGTGTATGATTATTTATTATGAAAATATAGATGTATAAACGTATGCATAAATTTACGTGTGTGTGTGTATATGTAGCACACCAAAAAATATCTCGTACTCACAGTCTCTTAGCTTTCTTCGATAATGATTGATACAATAATATTAGTACTGTTGTTACTGTATTAGTTAAATATCCGAGTGAAACGTGTAGCTATAGGTGGATAGACATGTAGAAGTAAAAGCTCAAAGCAGACATCGCTTGATTGTAAGTATAAATTTTTGAGACTACCGTCAAAAAAGCAATGCTGCGAGCACAACGCTTGAAAGATCACAACTTAAAATTAGTACTCTATGATTGCAAGTTTTTGGTTTGACTTTACTTGTTGATTTGATGTATATATAACGTATATAAGTAGCAGCTTTCGCATGCAAGTGACACATGCGCTTACACAATAAAATATATATTAGGTTCTCCCCTATAAAAAAGCTGCTTCTACATAATAAGCGCAAAGTGGAGTAAAATGATTATGAACTATATTTTATCTAAGAATACAAAAACAAGAAATTATAATTATGGTGTTGGCTATATTCACAGATGATCAGTGGAGAGCCAAGGTTAAATTGAGTAAAGAAATCAATTAAAACTAGTGGCTTGATGTAGGCATAGGACTACACCTTTGCTAGTAAGGCACAATCGTTATATTTTAGGATGTATCTCATAAAATATATGTTTATAAAGTATATAAAATTAGATACAATACAATAAGTCACGTACTCTCTAAAACCATAACGAAGACTCGTGCAGTTTAGATTTTCTAATGCTATTTTAAATATAACTAGACAGTCCAAGTGCTGGCATCTCAAAACAAGTGTGCTGATCAAGCTGGAAATAAAAACGTTTATGCAGCTTGAGAAGACAAAGAAAATGCCGCAAGAATCATGACGATCGATCAAAGATTCGTCAAATAACAGCAAAACACCAAACAACAATTTTTATGGCCATCCGGAGCCTGCCACTGAGACTAATCTTCAAGCAGTTGGCATTCATAATACATGTGTCGTGCAACTCTGAAAATTTGAACAATTGTAATACATATGTAAAAGATTGTTTTGAATCGCTTTTAAGCCCTGATTAATTGATAACTTGTGCTGATTTACGTGACACATTAAAATCCTCCTTCTATGAAAAAATTATACAGTACCAGTTAACCTTCTCGCATTAACCTGCTCGTATTTTAAAACCAGTAGGCCGATTTTTCTCAAATTGAAACTGGAACTTCCCTACATACAGACGAGTAAAATGCTGCAAGTTGGGCTTGACTAAGTTAAAATTAGATATCAAAACCCTGGTGAAACCTCGATCACTTTTTTTTCGTGGGCGAGAACATAAGACACTCCGTCAGTACAACGATTGTGCCTAAAAAGGGTTAGATGTTGCGACGTTTCGTCATCAATTTAACGACTTTAACTACTATCAACAACTTGATATTAACTATATATGGGTAATTCTTTTACAAACCGAACACTTTTTGACCGACCGATCTCCGATTTGTCTCAAACTTTATTTATGCTTTCTATATCACAAAATAAGAGATACATGTCCTGGCTTTTTTTTTCGTTTAATTTCAATAATATAAGAAATTCAAATTTTTTAAACCAAGTGATTCTCGGCTTTTCGGCTCATTTTCAACAATTGATAACTCAGAACCCGTGAGAGCTACACAATTTTCATCGATGACACTTTTGTAGCTAAAGGATTATATTTTAATAATCATATATTTTTAATAAAAAATATGAACAAATTCAAATTGCTGTACACAATTTAAGTTTTAAAATCGATTTTTAACAATGTTAACCAGTTTTCTAACCTTTCTACATCTTTTGATCGTATTCTGCATCAAATTTTCTACAAAAAACCGTTTAAAAAAAAAAATGGAGAAACTTTTCCTGATACAAGAATAAAATTAATTTTTGCAGCGCAGCACGTCCGAAAAAACGGTTTTTTGCTGATAAAATGAAATCTTTTGCCCTTATCAAAAAAAGTCAAAGGTAAAAGTTGTAGACAATTAAAAGATCTACAACTTTTGTCACAGCTATTTTTCACCATAATCTTAAAATTTTCGTAAAAATTGCAAATAATTTTAAAAATTTCCTTTTTTAAATTCTCACAATGCAAATAGCAATTTGTTTGCAAACTTAATACTTTTGTGATAAGCAGCACTTCTTAAACCAATAGAATATTATTATTACTATTACAAATACAATAATCTATTCATCGCGGCTGAGCCAAATGAGTACAAGAGCTTACACGGAAAAAAATTTCGAACGTAGGGAGCCCAGTGGTAAAGGCTGTCGGTGTTCAACTCTCTTTTGAACTCCGTCTATACAAATATAAAGGCTACCTCGGCTCGAACATCGTGTTAATCAAGTATAAATGGGCGTTGAACTATTACTGCGCAATGATGAGAGCCGTAGTACCTATAGTTTGTACCTGTGCAGTTCGGCGTAGCATGGAACTGCAGAAGCTCGGTAGAGAGGGTAGCCTGAGTCCAGCGATCGTGCTTTCACAGCACGATCACCGGGCTCACCGCGCACAGTGCTTCTTTAAGGAGGCTGGGGCGATTTTGAATTAAATCCTGGCTAGCTCTGAAATTTAAAGATAAGGTAAATAAAGTATGCCAGATTTTTTTAGAAAAAAAAAATATGTAGGTTAACACATTCATTTTCGAGAAAATCGCTTACGAAAATTCGTCATT
>JAPYYV010003990.1:0-43939 GCA_030522625.1 Copidosoma aretas
TGGAATTTTTTTTTTTTTTTTTTTTTTTTTTTTTTTGTTTTTTTTTTTTAGTTTTTTTTTTTTTTCCAAATTCTTTCCTGGAACTATACGCGTAGTGCCATTTACGAATCACGCTTTTTTTCCTTCTTGCTGTTGCAGACACCGATTAATTAATGGCAAAGAGCTTCGTGTAGTGCTCCCACGTTGGACCGACCTGGAAATCGAAATGATGAAGTGGCAGATACGTGAAATCAGGTGGTTCGCCGCCACGGAAAATAAAGTTGCTCGCAAGATCAATAACAACTGCAACAACAACAACAACAACAACAACAACAACAACAACAACAACAACAACAACAATGACGACGACGACGACCACGACGAAGACGACGACGTCGACAACGACAGCAGCTGCAGTAACAGCAACAAAGAAAACGTGAGGACGAAGCGACCGTTCGTTCGACGGAGGTGCCGGCGGAAAAGACTGACCACCGGTCAGCACTACTGTCGCGACTGCAAGCGCTACTTCAAAAAGTACCACCTGTACGTGGTGCACCGTAGAACCTGCGCGGCGAAAAAAACCCGTCTCCTGGCGGAGGCTCTCAAAGAGCCCGTCCCCAGGGATAACCGCGACCCCGGCGGTGATGGCAACAGTAGCGCAAACGGCGAGTCCAAGGAGGGAAACGTTGGCAGTGACAAGTTCGAGGTGCGGCCGCTGATAGTGTGCAAGGACTGCAAGCAGGCGTTCACCACGACCCGGGAGATATTCGTCCATCGGCAGTTTCTCACTTGCGAGCTCAACCAGAGCTACGAGGAGACAGATCTCTCGGACGTTACGGACGACGAATTCGAGTACGATTCGCTCTACGCGTGCCTGTGCCGGGCAAAGTTCATCTCGGCCAGTCTGTTGGATAGGCACCGGACGAGGGAACGGCACTGGTCGTCGCTGGCGGACAACGATGACGACGACGATCAGAAGAAAGCAGATAAGCCGGCGATCAAGGCGTTGGAGGAGGAGGAGGATAAGGTGGATGCGTTGGAGGAGGAGGACGATGGGTTGTTGGTCGACGAGCCCGGGGACGACTTTACCTTCCGCAGTTACGAGGACAACGAGTACTCCTGCGCGAGCTGCAACGGTACGGGCGTCTACCACGACCCGGACGATCTTCTCAAACACCACCGCTCGGCGCACAGCTGCCTGCGGGGCCGCGTCTTCTGTCGCTACTGCGCCGAGAAGCTCGGCAGTTTCGCCGACTTCAACGACCACCACTCGGCCTACCACGAGCTACAGCGCTACTGTCGGCTCTGCGAGGGCCGGGACAACGGCTACCCCTTCGAGAGGAGGATAGGGGGAGAGGGCCAGCATCTGCAGAAGGTGCCCAAACTGGCCAAGCCGATCTGCATGAGCTGTTGCAGGCTGTTGGGTCTGGCCATCGATGACTGTCTGGCCCTGCTCAAGGAGAACCTCTACTGCGAGTCGTGCGAAAGATCGATGCCCAGTCTGGAGCACGTGCGCTTTCACAACTGCTGCAAGGCCGGCCGGCCGGGTTTGCTGCCGTTGCTGCCCCTGCTATCCTGTCCGCTGTGCCTCGAGGCGTTCAACGGACTGCGCTCGCTTTATCGTCACGTCATACGGCACAACGACACCATGGAGTACAGGTGCGAGGATTGTGGCAAGCTCCACGAGACCTGGAAGGCGCTTAAAAAACACGCGCTCAGGTGCCACGCGCTCGCCGACCTTAACTTACCGAGGCTCGACAGCCTCACCCTGAGGAAGACTGCCGAGGCTGTGATCAAGAGATTCGCGCGCAACGGAATTCGTTTGTTGATGAACTTCTAATTGAGTTGTAATTATTATTATCATCATTATCATTATCATGATTTATTATTATTATTATTATTATTATTATTATTATTGCTCGAGCCCGACGACGCCCTCTCTTATCTTTTGTTGTTGTTGTTGTTTTTATTATTGATTAATTAACCATGGGCGTCGTCGTCGTTACCGTTGCGTTTGTGTGCTATCGATTGGCCGATCTGTAATCGTGTAACCACCGCCTTTCTATCTCCTGTTTTGTTAAGTTTTTCATTAAATGTGCGTTTCACGTACCGAGCAGTGACAGCGTTTTGTATTGCAATCGTTCAATCGTCCCCTCTCGCGCCGTTCCAGAGGCACCCAGTGTAATTTTTATTGTCGCTGCGTTCTGCGTGAATTTACGTACACACATATTTCTATTTCAACTAATTACAACTGTAGCGTTTGTTGCGAATGAAAATGAGATGTCGAAGCAATTGAATCGAAATTAATTTTGTTACTCTTTAGGCTCGAATGAACTATCAAGTGAATTAGGTTAGTTTCGACCACTGCCAAAACAAGCCATACAAGTCTTGTCTGTGTAGAAAGAGTGATGAAAGTACTCTCTCTCTCTCTCTCTCTCTCTCTATCTATGTGTAAATAATTTTTCAAACAAAAGAAAACGCCAATAAAACATTTTTGATAAGTTGATATATCGTTGTTGTTGAGTTTCTCTTAAAAACACCTAGCTCCCGAATACACAAAATTTTTTCTCTATTCAGTTCGCTTAAAATTTTTCATGAATATATATTTTTGCTTGTAAAAAAATACTCATTTTTTCCATTACGGTTTTTTTTTTTATTTTCGTAGCTGTTTAAATATTATTTTCAGTTCAAACTGTTTTTTTATTAGTAAAAAAAAAATAAAAGAAAAAAAATGTAAGTATCACAAAGTTGCGTGTTTCTATTTAAATTAAACTTCCTTCTAATCGCTGTTTTGTTTTAGGTATGAAGAGGATTTAATCGTAAGCTTATTGACAGAAAATCCGTAATTATTTTAAATTTGATTAGAATTTGACATAATTTCCAATCGAACGCTCAAATTTCTTTTATTTTGCTGATTTTTCATTGCATGAGAGCAGAAAAAAAAATCTATACACATTAGAGTCGAAAGTGGGAAAAACTTTTCCTGACAGAGATATCTTTCGTCGGGAACTCGTTTTTCCCTCGCCAAAGCACGGGAATGCTATATTTCCATTGAAAATTCTCATTCACTGCTTCATTTTATTTTTGGCACTTGGCTTGAATTCAAATCTTGAAAAAGTCCTTCATTGATGATGATGAGGATGATAATGATGATGATAACTTGGATGAATCAAAGTTTTTGACTGACTGCCAATGATATTTCATGAAAAGTCCTGTGAATGAAAATAATGAAAGGGCCTCTAACAATAAACTCGTATCTTCATTTTAGGTCGATAGTCACGGCCGATGGCGCAGTACTGAAACTCTTCATGAGCCCGAGTCAGGAGCGAAAGATCTATAACAATAAGCTCATTCTCGCAACGGTGAAAAACGGCAAAGTCGTACTGCAGAACAACCGAGTCCTAACCGTCGGGTCGATCCCGAGCTCGGACGGCGACGATCTCACCTACTCGACGACGAACTACAGCTCGGGCAACGAGACGAGCGCCCACGACGAGCTCAACCAGAGCGTCCCAAGCACCTCGCTCTCGGCTTACGTGAGCGAGTTCCGGGTCGAGGAGGACCTCCTGTCGAACGACGGCCTCCTGGAGCTCGACGCCAACGAGTTTCTCAGTCTGGGAGCCGTCGATGGCGAAGACGACGACGACGACTGCCACGCGAACGTGGGTATAGTCAAGAGGGAGATCGAGGTTGGGGAGGAGGAAGAACTGCTGCCCGACGAGGACGAGGAGCTAATGTACGAAGAGGACGAGGGCGACGCGACGATAGAGGGAACGCTGTCGGACTCGCCGGAGCAGGACCAGGACTTTGCCGGCTACCCGCACATCTGTAACATATGCGACGCGGCCTTTAACCGCGTCGACAGTCTAAGGGCCCACATGATATCGCACGACAGTGCCCGACCCTTCGAGTGCGCCTACTGTCAGCACAAGTTCAAGCGCAGCACTCACCTGCAGCGCCACGTTAAGACCGTCCACGGGGTCGTGGAGCACGTCTACCAGTGCGACAAGTGCAAGTTCCTGGCCAAGTCACTCCTCGACCTGCGGCGCCACAAAAAGTCGTCACACCCGTACCGCATCCAGTGCGGCTCCTGCAACCGCGAGTTCGTCCGGAGAAAAGAGCTCGAGCTCCACGAGCAGAACTGTTACGCGGTGACCGGCCGGATGTGCGAGTACTGTGGCCTGAGCTTCCCGGACGGGGAGCTCAAAAAGCACACGCGCGAGGCCCACCCGGAGGCGGTGCCCAAGAGAGTGCAGCAGCCGCAGCAGCCGTCCGTGACTCCTGAAGAGAAGAAGTACGTATGTGAAGTTTGTCAAAAAGCTTTCAAGCGCAAGGATTATAGAGACAAGCACTACCACACTCATAAGTCATTAAAGGAAAGAATATGTCAGCACTGCTCCAAAAGCTTTCGTACGGTCAACTCGTTCAAAGCCCACCTGCTGACGCACAAGAAGCTCAGGCCTTTTGCGTGCATTTGCGGCGACACCTTCACGAAGCGCTACTCCCTCAACCGCCACCAGATATCCAAGCACTCGGCCGCCCGCGGCGCCCTGGCCGCCCAGCGGCTCGGCGACGAGGAGCAGCTGCTGCTATCCGCGGACGCCTCCTCGTCGGCGTGAACTCTTTATTCCCTCTTGTGAAAAATATTTACTTGTTTCAATGAAAAATATTCGTGTATTTGAAAATGAAGGGTGATGATTTAGATGATGATGATGATGATGATGATGATGATGATGATGATGATGATTATGATGATGATGATGATGATGATGACGATTATGATGATGATGATGATGATGATGATGATAATAATAAAAGCGACGGACAGCCGATCGTTGCGACGTTTGCTCCATGTTATTAGACTCTAACCGGCCCCTCGGGCGTGTTTCGATTGATAGACTGTATGTACAATAAGCGAACAGAGAGCATGCTCTATATTTTACGATCGTTGGATAATGTCACATACTATACATTAATATTATTATTATTAATATTATTATTATTAATATTATTATTAATGAAGGGAGAGATCACGCGGATCTTTCGAAAATTATTTTTCAAAAAAAAATTATATCGTTATATAAATTGTGATGTGATCACCGTAGTGGTTTTTTTTTTTATTTTGTTTTTTTCTTAGTACAAAATAAAAAGTTGCGTAATGTTGTACAAAATTGATGAAGAAAAAACTGCACCGTAGATTGTTTGGACAAAGCTTTGTAGTTGTGTTCTTGTTGAGATGCACCGTAGTAGGTATACATATAGCGCGAGAGTATTGAAAAAACCCGAAAATATGTATCGTTTTACTTCTAGGAGCAAATTGATAAGAAACTCGTTAGAAACCGAGTCCGAGTCGATGAGTAGTGGTGCTCGCAAAGAGAACACCACCGGCAAGGGTAAGCACGAGTTTGTCTGCGAGATGTGCGAGGCGCCGTTCTATCGACGCGATCATCTCGTGAGCCACATAAACCGCCACAACAGCTCGCGCAACTTCAAGTGTCACCTCTGCTCGAAGTTGTTCAAGACCAAGGTCTACCTGGCGCGGCACATGAAGTTCATCCACAACGACGCCGCGCCCAAGTTCTCGTGCGCCACGTGCGACTTTGTCACAAAGTCCAAGTGCCACCTCGCCCGGCACACCACGACCATGCACACCGACGACTTCAAGTACTCGTGCAAGCTCTGCCGGCGCAAGTTCAAGATGCGCGACCTCTATCTGAGCCACCTGAAGGACCACGAGTCCGGGCCCAGCGTCTGTGACGTCTGCGGCAAGGTTTACGAGCGCAGGAGCTCCCTGAACATGCACAAGTACTACCTGCACCGCGAGCGTGTCCTCGAGCACGAGTGCACCGTGTGTAAGAAGCGTTTCGCCAGCCAGGCCAACCTCGACACCCACGCGAGACTGCACGAGGCCAAGTACGCCTGCGACAAGTGCGGTCGGGAATTTAGAAGCCGCGACTATCTGTCCCGACACGTGCGCATTCACGCCGAGCGCAAGCCGCACACCTGCCGGGTTTGCGGCCGTGGATTCTGCCAGATCAACACCCTACAGGTCCACATGCTCCGGCACATCGGTGGCAGCGGCGAGCGCCCGTACAAGTGCGACATTTGTGGCAAGAGCTTTACCCAGAGGTCGTCGATGATGTTTCATCGCAAAAAGCAGCACCCGGACGTGCAGCGGCCAGCGCCGCCGCCCATAAGGATCGCGGACATCGTGCAGGGCGTCGGGATCGTTGCCGTGGATACGGAGTAACAACGGATCATCAAAGAGTCAATATACACTATATATAGCTTTAGCTGCCCGAGGGCGCGATTGAGTTTTTTCCTTTTCTTTTCTCATATACAGCTGCTGCTGCTGTCATGCATTCCGTGAATAGGTACCGTCTAGGCTTTTGTTTTATTTATTTGATGATGATAGTAAGCTTGAAACACGCATAAGTAATGTATCCGCAAGATGAATGATGAACGTGTAAACGAATGAGACAGAAAAAAAATGATGATAAAAAATACAGAGCACTCGTGATTTGTAGGTGTACGATATACATGCTGTAAACCCTTTTTTGTATTGCGTTACGTTTGTATTTTGTACATGACTATTATTATTATTATGATTATTATTATGATTATTATTATTAGTAACTCTGGATGCAATCATCAGTATACAAATATAATTTTCAGAAAATCAAACTCTGTGTGCGTGTTAAAGTTTTTTTTTTTTTCAATAAATTTTCTGGTCCCTTTATAACGATGGCAAATATTTTGTCACACAACGGTTTTTCCAAATGGTCCAGATCGTCGTGCCTGAACGGAAAAAAAAAAAAATAGTTGTGTGTTATTCTTTTGATTGTTCCTAAATTTTTACGCACTTGCTAAACTTGTGAAAACAATTTTATTCTTTCGATCGTTTCTATATTTGGTGTTACGTTTTGCAAGACTATGTCATCTCAAGCTTTAAATGAAGAACTGCATGCAACTTTTTAGGCACTTGATATTTTTAAATTCAACTGTTTAAGAACAAAACAAAAGACTCGAGGTTCAGGGGGCAGCACTCTCCCAAAGAGCTCTCCGTCGAATTATGCGAACAAACGAAATAACTAACGCTAGTCATATTATACAGCTGAGCCCGTCTGTACCCGCATTCACGTCCATTGTCCACAGTCGTTGAATCGTTCGAGTAGCAGCACGTCGCCTGTATAAAAGATACACAGGGCATAAGTACTTTTCTCCGAGTCCCGAGGTGTGTTGCCCCGTCTTTGACAAGAGGTTCGTGCGGACGGTGTACATTTCTACTCACCTTAACCCCCCTTTCTCATCTTATTACTTAATGTTTTTTTTTTCCTTCGAGCGAAAAAAATTTTCAACAAATGTTGGTTATGGTTCTCCAAAGGTAATTTCAGTTTTTCAATTTTTCACAAACATCAAGCGTCTTACATCAGTTGGTTTGCCTGCGTGATGAAAAATAAAATGGTCAACCCCGTCGACTTTTGAAAAAAAAACTCATTAGCGAGCTTATTCTTCCGCCCGCTACTTTTAACTCTCGCTCCTCCGGGAGCACACTTTGATCCCCGCGCCGGTGCGCAAGAGAGGCGGCAATTAGCTTGATTAGCACAATATCGCCAGGCATTGCCCCGTAGCGAAAAAATCCTCGCCGCCCGCCTGAGCTGTAACCGAACGATTAGACCGAGCCGACATGCAAGACCGGGAGCCCGACTCGACGACCAAAGACGTCGGCGGCGGCGACGACGTCGAGGCACCAACAACAACGACGACAAGGTCGGACGAGAAACAGGACCCCGGCCTCCTCGATGCTCCGCTGGTGCTCAGGTATCCTCCTTCCATCTGTTTTCGCTCGAACACCAAAATTCGCGAGTATACGAGTACCACCGAACCCCGCACTCTTCCAGCCGGCCGCTGCCCTCCTTCTACCTGAGCGAAACTAAAACCCAGAGCGACGAGCCGGTCCCCCCCGTCACCGTCAAGCCAGATCCCGCCAACGACGACGCCGACGACTTGAAGCAGCAGCTCGCCGCGATCGCCGACACCCAGAGCAACGAGGACCGCGACAACCTCATAGAAAAACTCGGGCTGCACAGCACCCTGCCCGACGGCAGTTACGCCTGCGAGCTCTGCGCCGCCAATCCCAACGTACGGGACAAGGCCTTCGCCACGAAGCCCGACGTCGTGCGCCACCTGATCCGCGCCCACGGCCGCTGCCACGAGTTCGAGTGCCCGCGCTGCGTCTACTCGTTCCAGCTGCGGGAGTCCCTGGCCGTCCACGAGCTCGAGCGCCACTCGTGCTCGGCCGCCGAGGACAAGAGCCGCTTGTACTACCAGTGCGCCAAGTGCGAGTACCAAAGCTCGGACGAGCAGCTTCTACGGCTGCACGTGCTCAGGAAGCACGCGAAGGAGTTCGGCTACGTGTGCAGCTGTTGCGCCCGGTGCTTCAGGACCTGGATCGCCAAGAACGAGCACGAGCGGGCCCAGCAGCCGAATCGCTCGAGGCCCAAGCCCAGGTACAACTGCGACAGTTGCGGGGAATTCTTCGGCACGAGGCTCGTGCTGACCGGCCATCTCAGGGACGCCCACGGCCTGGACTGCGAGAGGGACGTAAGTATTGACGCGGTGTGTTCCGGTTGTACGGGAGCGAGGGGGAAAAAAGTTGGCGCGTCGCTCAACGTTGCCCGATCGCGGTCTCTACACTGACGCAGGGCCCGGTGGTGCTGAGGAACTGCGAGCGCTGTCCCAAGATCTTTATGACGCAGGCGTCGCTGCGGGCCCACGAGGACGAGCACCAGCGGGAGGCCAAGCGAAAGCTCCTCAGCCAGTACAACGACACGACGGGCTACCCCTGCGACGTGTGCGGCAAGTTTTTATCGAGCAAGGACCATCTGAGGTACATTTTAACGCCGTACAGCGGAAAGCGCGTCATTCTGATATTTACGAGAGTACGTAAGGGGAAAATATGCGGACACTTGATTCACGAACTGTGAAAATCGAGTCAGTCGAGTGTCGCTTGAAGCGGGTGTTACACAGCTGCTCGCACCCAACCTTACTTACTTTGAGGACGTTCATGCCAAAATCACTTTATTTACGATTGTCTTGAAATTTTTAAGGTATGTTCTTAAGGTATCGATGGATGTTATATTTGAATTTCAGTAATCTCAGCCGTACCGTTTTTAAGGTATAAAGCTTCAAAGTTGACTCTTTTAGCCACTCAGTGGTACTCAACCGATTCAGTATACCTGCAGATAATCATTGATATTTCAAATAATGGTTGGTAATTATCGTCAGTTGACACTTAAATAACCTTAACAACCTTAACATCAGACAACTTACAAGGAAAATCAAAGATTTTAGCATAATGCGAAGAGTTGAGTAAAACTTATAATTATCGCAGAAACTGTTAGATCTTAATTTCTTGATTCGCCTTTCAAAATTTTAAAGCTAACCACAAATATTTGTTCAAGTGATAGTAAATTCTCAAAATTACTGCTTAGAATTAGTGAGGTAGTCGGGAAGCCAGACGATTTCGTTTTAAACCTGGATGGGAGATAACGAATTTGGGCTCAAATAAAAGATCTCAACGAGTATAGTGCGCCATTAAGAGAGTACTTCGAGCGTTGGATTTTGATTGGCATTGTAAAATACGTTGGAAAACCGATTTTTTTCAGTTATTCCGCTATATCTCGAAAACAAAAGGTTTTAGCGAAAAATGAATAAAAGTTGTTCCTCGGGCGATTTTACGTAGAGATAAGAGTATTTAAAAAAATTAAATTGTGTTTTTTCACCAAAAACAATCAAAAAACTTGAAAAATAAAAAAATTCATAGGTTTTGGCATTGTTAACGAAATTCGCTCAGTCCGATTTCCTGTAAACAATACGTTTTAAATTGTTAATTTAAAACTTTCGAACGCTGTAGTTTGCTCGGATGTTTATCGGTCCCGATGACATCAATTTGAATCGGTAGGTATTCGTGCAGTTTATCGACATGCTGGATTTGAAAAATTTCAAATAAATAGTTTTTTTTGTTATTAACAAAAATCAATTTCTTATGGATCCTAATTTTGTCAATTTACAATACAAAGATTTGCGACAACGTGCATTTGATAACACTCTTTTTTTTGAATTTTTTATGGGACCAATAGAAGCGGAGTTACAATACTTTTACTTTTTTACTTATAGCGGCCATTCTAATGACTTTTTCCTACCTCGGGCCTTTTTGGAACCCTGGTACACCCTCGGTAGGAAAAAAGTAGCATTCGTAACTCGAACGTAAAGGCTTCTTTACGAACCTCGTTACGTGCCTCGCCTACGGCTCGTGCCGTAAACCTCTCTGTTCGCCAATTAAAGCCTTTCCAATCTCGTACGAAAACTACTATTTCGACTTCGAACTCGGCTTAACCTTTGCTTGCATATTTACTTGACCGTAGAAAATTTATTCCCGGTCGATTTGATCAACCCTTTTGTTACAAACAGATGATTCTAGTCAAAAATCGTGTATGGGCTCCCGCCGATGAGCGTTCGCAGCTAGCGGCGAGCCGAGCGCGCCGAAAGTGCCCAAAGTGTGGTAAACAGTCCGTCGTCACTGATGCCAAATATTTGGTTGCATAATTAATTACTCGTTGGTAAAACTATCTACGGATGTACTTGTGAATTTATTCTTACGTAATTTTTTCTCAGCCTTACGATGGTGCTATTTATTTTAAGTTGAGTATCAATAGTTACTTGTTCATAAAAGTGCCTGGCAAAGGCTGTAGAGCTGTTGTGTTGGAAAAAGAGTGTAATATTTTTAATGTCATACTATACGCGTTGAGATCTTTCATTTGAGCCCAAATTCGTCATCTCCCATCCAGGTTCAAAAAGCACATGTTTTTGAACCCCTGACTCCCCGACTAAGCGGAAAATCGAGATATTCATGATTATAATCCCTAAAATGTAAAAAACAAGACATACGTTTAAACATTTTTGAAACAGTGAATAATGTTTTAATAAATAGTACTTCTCACAATGAGTATACAATGAGCATGTACCTACCTCTATTAGAAAGCACGAGCGGGTGCACACCGGTGAGCGACCTTTCTCGTGTCCCGAGTGTGGGAAGGCCTTTGCTCTGGTGATGACGATGAAGATACACGCCCTCTCTCATAGCGGCATCAAGCCGTACGTCTGCAGGATCTGCAAGCTCAAGTACTCCCAGCGCTCGGCCCTCATGATACACTGGAAGAGCAAGCACAAGGGCCTACCGTCCCCGCCACCCATCGAGATCCACCAGTACTTTGACCGCTACGGGAACGTCGTGGCTCGCCGTGAGTTCCTTGCTTGGCTGGGGTGCCAGTGTGTGTTGAACATTGTGTACGTAAATTGCAGACTAACGAGATGATGATGGTTTTTGTTTCAGGTCGATAGCTCTGCCGCCGCCGCCGCCCCCCCTCCTTTCCAACTCCTTCCACGTTTGTGCGTCCCCGGCGAGGAACCAAAGTTTTTGCTGTGTTCTGTGTTCTTTTAGTGTTCGACACGAGAATCGTTACTATTTTTTTTTTTTTTTTTTTTTTTTTTTTTTTTTTTTTTTTTTTTTTTTTTCTTTTTTTTTTTTTATATTATTTTTTTTTTTTCCGCCAATCTCTTTTTTTTTACTATTTTTTTTTCAATTTTTGTTTTTTTAATTCAATCACTTTATGATTACAATCTGTTTTACAATTAGAGATTATACAATTATACTAATAATAATAATAATGATAATACTACCAACACTAGCGACCCAGTCATTTGTAGCATATGTACTATATACTTCTCATTCGATATAAATACTTATTATATAGTAAGAAAATCCAATCGTTAAACGTTTCCAACTAACAAATTTGGTTTGTGTTTTAGGAAAATTAAACGTTGGTCTAAGAAGCATGACATCCTCTCCAGGGTTAACGTGCGAAAGGCATCAGAGTTATACGCAAATTCTCCAGACAAAGAGATATCGCTAGACAAATCCAAAATACTCGGCAAACTCGGCCTAAAGAGAAAATCCTCCGAACCTTTAGAAATGTCAACGAAAGCTTCGACCAACAAAAAAGGGGCAGCATCAACCCCGAAGCCACCTCCCAGTAAGAAAGCCAAACCCACTCCGGCTAAAAAATCAACTCCCGCGCCGGCCAGAAAAACCAAGGTTACTTCGGCCAAGAAATCTAAAACCATTACATTCAAGAAACCCAAACCATCACCACCTAAAAAGTCTAAACTGTCTCCAACCAAAAAGTCGAAACTGTCTCCAACCAAAATGTCTAAACTGTCTCCAACCATTAAGTCGGAACCTCCTTCGAGTAAAAACAAAAAATCCAAACCCACGCCGAAAGTCAAGAAGACTCCGGAAAAATCGACAAACTCCACGGGCAAAAAATCGTTCTCGAAGATGCTGGAGCCCAACACGATTTTAACCGAGTGGTCGGGCAGCATTAAGCTGTCGGGGGGCGTTCCGTGGAGAAAACTAGACAGCGGTCACTTTGCCTGCAATGTCTGCCGGCAGGTGTTCGTCCTCTACCAGCAGGTGAAGCGCCACATAAATACGTGGCACTTTCCGCCCGCTCTGTACCACTGCGACTACTGCAGTAAGATTTACAAGTCCAAGTACTTGTTAGGCGAGCACATAAACTCCCATCGCGAGAACAGCAGCGATTACCTGTGGTGCTGCGACAAGTGCGACTACAGGGCCAAGTCCAAGTACTACCTGAAGGTGCACCTGGTGCGCAAGCACACCGACGAAGCCCCCTTCGAGTGCGACATCTGCAAGAAACGCTTCAAAGTAAAGAACGACATCAAGTTCCACCTGGGCACGCACAGCGACTCCCAGCATATGTGCGACATCTGTGGCCGCATGTACACGAGCAAGGACTCGCTGGTCAAGCACCGCAGGGTCGTCCACGTGAACACTTACAATTACCGGTGCCCAATCTGCAACCAGAAGCTCCTCACCGAAAAGGCGCTGAACGATCACGTGGTTAAACACAAGGATCAGTACAGTTGCGACGAGTGCGACCTCAAGTTTACGAAAAAGTACTACGTAACGCGGCACAAGAAACGCGTCCACAGGGTCGAGAAAGCGATCGAGTGCCACATATGCAACAAGACCTTTGTCTGCATGTCCACGTACAGGATTCACTACCTCACGCACGCCAAGGTCAAACCCTACCTGTGCAACGTGTGCGGCTACAGCTTCACCCAGCGGTCTTCGATGATGCTGCACTGGAAGAAGAAGCATCCGGACGCGGGTAAACCACCGCCGCCGGTGATGCTCACTAACATCTTTGGGGACATAGAATCGAAGGTTAACGAGCTCCAGGAGACCAACGAAGTGCATATTCCCAAGAGAAAGACCAGGCGCTCGAACGCGCCGGCCAACAAAACCGTAACTTCGGCGGTCAATGAGACTAGTGTACTAGCTAGTGATATACCGATTAGTGATCATATTGTGGAAGTTGAAACTACACCGAGCAGTTCTATCGTCATGCCATCCGAATACAGTCCGACTCATGCTAACGTTACACCCATCACTTATCCCCTGGCTCTTGCTAGCGTCACGGCTACCTACACACCGACTGTTCCAGCAGCTGATTTCACGCAGCCCGATGCTAATGTCACACCAGTTGATTTCACACCCGCCGATGTCAACGCTACACCAACCATTTACACGCCGAATAGTGATAATTCTGTACCAACTGCTTATGTCAATACACAAGCACAAACCAACGCAAACATCACGCCGGCTAATTACACACCCACTTCTGCTAATGTCAGGCAGACCACTTATTCACCGGTTTTTCATACTTTTTTTTATTAGATTTATAAACTTTGCAGGATTGGAAGATGTAAAGCTCGTTGTTGATCAGGTAGATTATTTACCTTAATTATTTTAACCGAAATAGTATTGAAATTTTTCTTGATATTCATCACTAACCATATACATATATACATACATATATATACATATATTTCTTCGAATTTATAATACATTTAAATAAATTTATCCAATCCTACAGTTGACAAAAATTTGTTTCAAATTTTTCCATCAAATTGTCGGTACTAATTTTCCCATAACGTTTAAGCTTAGCTTTTTATTCTACTGTTAACAGCACAATAACATTTAAAATAAAACGTCGCTAGAATTACATGGGATTCAGGTAGCAAGGGATGCTTTGCCAATAAATAAGATGTATTTGTCCTAAAATACGATCAATCAATATGTATTTGTTCAGTTTTTGTATCATATCAGTTTAATAAGCTAATAGTATTTAGCTGTTAAGAATGTGAAAATGTTTTTACCTTGAAGCACACTACAAGGTTATATGGTATTCGTGAAAAAATGTGTTTTATAAATTTCAACGAATTTTAGATAATCTTGTAAGACTTATCATTATTGTTCAAATAAATGAAAAAAAAGTTCTTTTACCATGCACGAATATTTTTGTTACGATATTGAATCATCATTGCGAAAAATTAATTTTATTTAATTTTCAAGTTGTCATGGACTTATTCAATATGATTAAAAGTGTAATAAGACTTTGAATAAAAGAAAAAAATCTCAAATCTATCAGAATTGTGAGTTCTTTCGTAAGCACAGTGTTTCCAAATACCCTTTGTGTTAATTTTTATTTTAGGAGTACGCTATGAAATATTACTGTATTTAAAAATGTTCGAAAAAAAAAAGACCTTACAATTTAGAGAACAAACGTGAATTTACTTTCTCTCTCTCTTCTCACACAAGGTTGTTACCTGTCCTTTCGTCTAAGCCTCCTGGAGTATATATTAGAAAAAAAAAATTCTGCGTCGAAATAATTAAAATGCAATTTTGAGCAATTTAAAAATCCAAAAACCCCCAATGTAAAGAGCAATTAAATATATTAGAAAAAATAAACTATCCAAAAAGTTGAAGAGTAAGTAGCGCTTGGCCCGTTCTCCCAGTGAGACGTTTCCACTAACTGCTCGCCGTCTTTCTGTTTAAGGTGCTCCGAAAGCAGCAGCAGTCAGCCAACCGAAAAGAAGCCCCCGATGACGCTCTACAAGATAAACTACGTTGGCGGCAAGACGAGTTACTCTCTGGTCCCGTTAGATCTCCAGGGTAAAGTGAAAGTCGTAACGAACCTCTTCAAGTGCGTGGAGTGCAAGCTCGTCTTTGCCTCGCAGCACAGGCTCACGTGTCACCAGGCTACGCACACACCGCTAAAAAAGCAGATGAAACAGCCGGTCAAACGAATGGTCCAGGGAAAGAGTGTCGCCAAGGGAGTGAAGAATGAAGATAAAAGTGAACAACAGTCGACCTACAATTGCCCGTCGTGCAAATACAGCACAAACAGGCGGGACGCAATGGTCAGCCACTACACAAAGACTCACTTGGCGAAAAATAGAGCCGAGTTAGAACAGAGTACGGTGGTAAAGGTCGAGGAGGCGAGAGCCGCAAATGAACCTGATGCGGAAGAAACAAAACCCGAGTCGGTACAACTGGTGTGCCCGACGTGCGGCTTCTCGTGCAAGGACCAGGTGGACTTTGACTTCCACAGCTGCCAGTCCAAGGATTCAACTATGTTCAGCTGCCCGACCTGCACCTTCGAGTGCCCCACCCGCGTTGGTCTGAACAGCCACATGTCGCGCAAGCACAAGCAGTCGAACCTGGTCAGCGACGAGAAGCGCACCTACGAGTGCGAGTCGTGCGACTACAAGTGCACGAACCGGCGGACAATGTACTCGCACAGGCGCCGGCACAAGGACGGCGAGCCGGTCGCGGTGCCCAAGTACTTCTGCAACGAGTGCGACTTCAAGGCAAGGTCCAAGAGCGCTCTGTTTCTGCACATACAGAGGAAGCACAGGCCCGAGGGTCAAGAGGTGGGGGTCGTGATGAAGCCGCCACCAGCCTCGCCCAGGCCGAGCTTGTACAAGTGCGACCAGTGCAACTACACGAACAAGAACAGGTACGAGGTGAAAATCCACGTGATACGCAAGCACAGCGAGGAGTACAACCACGAGTGCGAGACCTGCGGCAAGAAGTACAAGATCCGGGGCGACCTGACGAACCACATTCGCTTCCAGCACAAGGAGAAGCAAGTCATGTGCGAAGTGTGCGGCAAGACCTGCGGCAACAGCAACTCGCTCTACGTCCACCAAAAGTTTGCCCACTACAAGCCAGATTTTGAATGCCACATTTGCCACAGGCGTATGGTCAGCGAAGTCAATCTCGCTGAACACGTTTTGAAGCAGCACGAACAGCGGCGTGACGACGCCGTTTGTCACGAGTGCGGAAAGACCTTCACCAGGCACAGCAGACTGAAGATCCACATGAGGGTGCACACGGGCGCGAAGCCGTATCCTTGCAAGATATGTGGAAAAGCATTCAGCAGGACTACGGCGCTCAGGCAGCATCTACTGATACACACAGGAAAAAGGCCGTACGTATGCGACATATGCGGGAAGGCTTTTACACAGAAACCGGGGCTGATTAGTCACAGGTATTTGATTCATCGATCCTTTTGTGTTCTCGTTTCATTACTACTCGACACGAATTCAAATAATAATATTACGATATACGTTCTTATCTCTGCCTTAGGAAGTCTCATCCAGGATCGCATGCGCCCCTGCCCAGAGTTACTATTGATCACGTGCTTGAACTGCTCAACGATACGTAGATTTAAAACAAATTTCTCAACGTTTTAACAAAAAGGTTGTTCAGGGTTTGAATTTAGGTTTTTTAAGAACAGTTTGGAATAAAATGGATGCATCACGCTCTTGACAATTCAAAACAATTATTCTCTTGATATCATTTTAAACGTCTGTCGTTTTGCGCTGTACAGCGATCGATCTCTGTGTCGCATGTCATATTTTATAGTTTTTCTAAGAATAAACGGATAACATTATACTGTACATGAGGAAAACAAAAAAAAAAAAAAAAAATTTTAGACAAATATAATACTAGAACACTTTTCAACACTGTCTCTCAGGAATAAGCAACAATAGGGCATACAGACTGATCTAAGAAGAAACAAAAACCAACAGCTTTGTACATTTATACGAACCACAACAGAGTGAGGACGAAAGTGGATTGAATAAAATTTTTCAGTTTAAAAACTCATTTGAACGTTTCTCTGATCATTTATACCCATCATTTGTCTGCGTCCAAGCGTACCCTAAGAAACAGCCAGAACTCGGGTATGCAAGATAAATAGCATTACTTACTAGTTAACCACACAGTCTCGATCCTAAAGTCATATGTCGATGAAACGTGGCTACTTGTTGAAAAATGTTTGTTATCCAAGCCTAACGATGCTTTGATGGAAAAAAAAAAAAAAAAAAAAAAGTCCCCTGACACTTGTACATCGACTCGTGTCATAAAATCGATGCTGTTTGGTTTCCCACGGTACGAAAGACCTCACACTAATAACAGACGTCTCTTTTACTTTCAGACAACCATCATCGGCAGCATCGGCAAACAAAAAACGCCCCGTCAACCAGAAGACGTTCGAGATCATCCAGCGCCCGAAGAGTACCTCCTCCAAAACTGCCGTTATCGTTAAGTACTTGCCAACTCCATCCTCGACGGCCACAACTCCCACCGGCATAACGGTTAAGAGCAAGAAGCCCGGAGAAATACAGTCCGTGTACCTCTGCCAGCCCTGCAAGATGCTGTTCCCGGACAACCAGAGTCTCGCCGACCACGAAAAAAGGGTACACAAAAAGTCGATGACGATCATCAGGGAGCCGGGAGTCACAAAAGCGTCTCCCGGAAAAAAACTCAACAGTGGCAACAGTAATGTCAGCAGTCTCAGCAGCAGCAGCAGCAGCAACAACAACAACAACAACAGCCAGCAGCAGCGTCGATCCATAATGATGGGCGGCACCATCAGGGTGCAGCCATCGATGGATCAATCGGCTTTCGACGGCTTCGGCAGAGCGAAGAACGGCCAGTACACGTGCAACAACTGCAGCTTCCGGTCGATCATCCGCTCGGTCGTCATGTCGCACGTCATCAACAAACACCCCCACAAGGTCGAGGCCAAGGACGAGCTTGATACAAGCGACCCTGAGGACGAATCGACCTGGCCCATAGAGACGATCGAGGAGCTCGAGATCGAGGCCGACGAGATCCAGGTGCTCGACGTTCTCACGGAGAAAGACAAGTTGTCCGGCGTGCGCATCTGCCCGTACTGCCCGTACAAGTCGTCCGTTTCGTCGACCTACCACTCTCACATCAAGCGAAAGCACCGGGAGAAGTGGCAGAAAGGGCTCCAGGAGAAGGGCGGCCACACGGGTCAGCACGGCGTCGTCGAGTTTGCCTGCAACATATGCCTCTACACGACCGTGCGCCGCCAGGATCTCGAGTCCCACATGCTGCGCAAACACGGCATCAGGATGTCCGGGATCAAGCGGAAGCACGAGGACCCGGAAGACGAGGGGGCCGAGGAAGCGTGCGTTCCCGGGTTCATACGCGTCACCAAGATCGAGTCCCTCAGAGACAGGCCAGACCGGGAGCAGGTAGAACATGAGGAAGAGGGCGACGAGGTCGTGGAGCAGCCGATGGAGGAGGGGGAAGAAGTAGTCGGGGCGGAAAACGAAGAGGGCGTGGAGGAAACTGTGGACGAGTCCCAACCGCAGAGGAAACCAAGATCGCGGAGCCGCGGCTCTAGGCTACAGAACCCAGGCTACGTGTGCCAGTACTGCACTTTCGCCGCGGCAACGGTCAGCAGCATAAACAGGCACAACACGCGCGAGCACGCGAGCAGGAACCCGCCGATCAAGGAAGTCCCGGTTTCCGAGTACGACTGCGACCACTGCGACTTCAAGTCCAGGTGCCGAAGAACGATGCAACTGCATTTAAAAGAGCACGAGCACAAGGTCAACGAGGAGGGCCTGTACCGCTGCACCGTCTGCCTGTTCGAGACTAACTCGAAGATGGGTTTGCAGCGGCACATATCCATCAAGCACAACAAGCCGAAGCGGGAGGCGGCCGAACTCGATCCCGAGTCCTACCACAACTGCGGTCAGTGCGAGTTCAAGTGCATGAACGCCAAAATGATGGAGTGGCACATGAAGCAGCACAGTGCCTTGTCCAACACCGAGGAGGGTAGGATCTACTTCTGCGACAACTGTGAGTTCTCGACCTGGACCAAGGTCCAGCTGATCCGTCACATGAAGCGCAAGCACAAGCCCGAAAAGAAGACGGTCAAAAAGAAGACCGGCTTCCCCTGCGACAAGTGCGACTACGTCAGCAAGAACAAGCACTCGCTCAAGGTTCATTTCACGCGCAAGCATTGCGATGAGTACAACTTTGAATGCCAGACCTGCAGCAAGAAGTTCAAGGTCAAGGCCGATCTGACCAACCACATGCGTTTCGCCCACCGCGAGCAGCCATGCGTGTGCGATGTGTGCAGTAAGACGTGCAGAAACAGCAATTTACTGTACCTGCACCAAAAATTTGCCCATTACAAGCCGGATTTCGAGTGCAACATATGTAAGAGGCGGATGGTCAGTCAGGCTAATCTGGATGAACACATTTTGAGGCAACATGAGCACCCCGATGAAATCAAATGCGACGAGTGTAATAAGACCTTTACCAAAAAAGCTAGGCTCAAGATCCACAAGAGGGTCCACACGGGAGTAAAGCCGTACCCCTGTAAGATCTGCGGTAAGGCCTTTGGTCGAAGGAACGGCCTGAGGCAGCATTTGCTCATTCACACGGGAAAAAGGCCCTACGACTGCGATATTTGTGGAAAGGCGTTCACTCAGAAGACGGGGCTTATCTGCCACAGGTATTTGATTCATCGATCCTTTTCCTTTCTCGTTTCGTTACCAGTCGACACGAGTTCAAACAATAATATTAATATCTCAATAAACCTTTTTTCTCTTCCTTAGAAAATCTCATCCAGGCTCGCATCCACCCCTGCCCAGAGTTACTATTGATCATGTGCTTTCGGAACTGAACGACGAAGAAGCGGAGGAAGGTTGAATGCGGAGGGAACTTACTTTTTAATTGTTTTGTGGAGTTGAATTTTTCTAAGCTATCGTGGTTTTTGGAACCAAAGTTGGGAATTTCTTATAGTCTTCTGTTTTTGTATCTAGCGTTTTCTTTAAAAGTTGACGATTTTATGATTATAGTCAACTTGTGCTATTTAGACATTTTTTACCTCTTTGATAAAACAACGAATAATGAACATGAGCTAATCATTGCCCTTTTGTGTCAAGGTTTTCTTTATCTTTCATAATTTTTACGGTAGTTGGATAATTTAGATCTTTTATTACCGTCTAATACTTGGTAAATTGTAAGTATCAGTAGGTCCACGCAAATATGAAAAGTTATGACCATCTTATTAGTATAGTTATCAAAGCATACACATTTTTGTAAATTATGTAGAAACATGTGCATACGAGTGTTTGTAACAAGTGTTCAGAAGTAGTGCCCGGCTCTTCCTCTACGGAGGGCGCTATTTACCATGTAAGGATCTTAGGCGTTAAGTATGACACAAATTGTACCTCAAAAACTGCACGCTGTTTTTCGCTTACCTCTTTGTGTTAAAAAAATTTGAAAGCGCCTCGTGCCCACTGTAAACCGACGACAATGTGTGAAAATAAAAGAAAGAAAAAAAAAAACACTAAAAACCAGAGCCCCTCATTTTATTCGCTACGTCCCCAACGCCATTTCAGCTTAACCGCCTATCGACCAAAACAAACCACAATGATCAGCGCTAGCAAACACAGCACGGGATATTATGAGCTTCCCGGTCCGCGTCACGACGACCACGACTAACGACGCCTTTTTTTTTTTTTTCCAGGAGAAAGCGCCGCCGGTCACCGAACAGGCGCTCCTTTGATGGTAGCAAGAAGATCGTGATCGACGACGAGGGCAACCACTACGAAGCGATCGTCCCAAGAACTAGCATAATCCCACACTCGGAGCCCGACTCTACGGCCGAATCCAACAATGGCCTCGACGAGAGTGACTTTGAGGAAGTCTCAATAGACGGCCGTAGCAACAACTTTGAACCCCAAATCCAATCGTCCCCGCGCAACAAAAAAGCCGTCTACGTGTGCAAGCTCTGTGAGATATACTTCACTCAAAGGAAAATGCTCACCAACCACATGAGGTTCACACACCCGGAGAAATTCGTCGCATCGGTATACAATAGACCTAGCAGCAACCACACCAGTATCAGGTCCCAGCCGCACCCCGGTCGAACGAGATTGGACAGGTCATCCGGCTTTGCCTACCTTGAGAGGGCCAGGCAGTACAAGTGCAACTACTGCGAGTACAGGACCATCAATAAGCCCACCATCGTCCTCCACGTGGCGATCAAGCACCCGGGCATGAGGAACAAGTCCGTCGAGGTGCGCACGTCCTCGATGTCCTTCACCATCGGTGGGAAGACCCCGCGACAAAGGTTCCACAGATCGACCGACAAGGAGTCAGAGTTGCTGGAGGTCAAGAAGGCGAAGGAGGAAGCCGAGGACCTGGAGGTGGTGTTGGTTCGGAAGAAAGAGGAGGTCAAAGAACAGGAGGAGGAGGTGCTAGATAAGGAAGAGCAGCAGATGGACCTGCAGGACAAAGTGCAGTACGAGCAGGAAGCGGGGGAGCAGCAAAACGAAGCTGAAGAGGAGGAAGTCGAGCAGATTGTGCTGCAGGACGAAGGGCAGGATGAAGAGCAGGCGGAAGTAGTGCGCGAAGAGGGTGAGGAGGATTTTGGGGAATCGGTAGTGCTGGAAGACGACCAGGGGTCCATCACCTACGAAGAGGTCGACCCTACGAAGGAGGAGGTACAGGCGATGCTCGAGATCGAGATGATGCACGAGAACCAGCAACAACACCAGGAGTACGAGCAGGACAGCCAGGCCGAAGTAGCAGAAGAAGCAGCAGCCGCAACCGATGGTGATGGTCCAGCGGAGGATCCGGACCACCGTCCCAATGATGGTGAGGAGCAGCAGCAGGAGGAGGAAGAGGTGGAGCAGGATGATGATAATGAGGAGGAGGAGGCGGCCCGGGTCCTCCTTAAGCATTTTGGGTGCCCATACTGTGACTTTGAAAGTAACATCCGGTCCTCGATGAACCTCCACATAACCCGCAAGCACGCGCAGGCCTGGAGGGAGACCCTCGAGCAGCGGCTCCTGCTCGAAGCCCAGCGCGGCACCGAGAACCTTAACATGGCTCACGCGTGCATCTACTGCGATTTCACTTCGTCCCACCGAGCGACCTTGAACGCCCACACGCGCAGAAAACACCCGGGCTTCATCCAGCCGACGCCCGTGAGACAGCGCAAGCAGCCGCCCCCCGAGGTTCAGTGCGAGCAATGTGACTTCAAGACCAACGACAAGCGTAAGATGGTCATGCACTTGGAGCGCAAGCACTCGACCGAGCCCAAATACCCCTGCGACACCTGTGGCAAAAAATTCAAGACCAAGGTCGACCTGGGCTCGCACGTGCGCTTCCAACACATACGTGTGAACTGCGTTTGCGACGTCTGTGGGAAGCTATGCTACAACACCAACAGCCTGCACGTTCATCAAAAACGAGAACATTATTTACCAGAATATGAGTGCCACATATGTAAGAGGCGGATGGTCAGTGAGGCCAACCTAGCCGATCACATTTTTCGCCAGCACGAACAAAGAAGCTCGCACCAGTGCGAGCTGTGCGGTAAGGTCTTCAGCCAGCCTAGCAAGCTCAAGCAGCATCTTATGACTCACACCGGTGAGAGGCCGCATACCTGCCAGCTCTGTGGTAAGTCCTTCGCCAGGAGGGCGGTCTACAGGCAGCATTTGCTCATTCACACCGGAAAGAGGCCTTACACATGCGACATCTGTGGAAAGGCTTTTACACAAAAGCCCGGTCTTATCTGCCATCGCAAGTCGCATCAAAAATCGCATGAGGGCCCTTTGCCGCCCCTGCCCGTCGTCTACATCGATAGCTACCTTAGCCAGATACCTCAGCCGGGGGAGGAAGAAGAATGTTTAGAAGAGCAGGTGGTAGAGGAGGAAACGGTGTACGATTAAGCGAGTTCTCCGGGTGCTGTCGGAGCCGAGTCACTTTGAAGCTTTCAACATTATTGGATAGCTCTGGTGATTATTAACATCCATCTTTTTCGTCAAGCACTGGGAAACACGCTGATCGTTTTACCACGACCAACCGACTCGCCACCTGCGACAAGTGACACATTTTTAAGGATTAAATGTGCAAACAGACTTTTACCTTATGCTTCGGAGAAAGCAATTTTGATACACGATGAAAAAGTTGAGTAAAGTTTTAGGTTTAAGATGAGGAGATGATTGAAAAGATTGAAAGACCTTTAAGGATGATAATTCATTATTTGGGTTTACCGAGGTCTTATCATTTTATAATTTTGGTATTTGTAATCCACTAGTTGTAATACAATCTACGAGATTAAGTTTTAACTTTTAGTAAGTAGAGTAAGTACTGATATCATTTGATCGATTTTAAATTTTTAGATTGTTGCAAATTGTGAACGAATGTACGAAAATTCGCGCTGTCGCAAAAAAAAAATGTGTATTTGCGAATAAATCAAAAGTGGCACAAAATGGACGATTGTCACAGATGTAAAGTGTGACTCTGTGAAAATATGTTTACTTCAAGTATTGAATGTCACTTCCGTGTAATTTTCATAATAGATGCTTGTAAAAAAGAAAATAAAAATACTGATATGGTTCAACGAGTTGTTTTACTTGACGAAAGTTTAAATAACACGCGCCACGGGGTAAGTAAAAAAAGTTGTGTTTCAAACATCGAATAAATCAGATAATGTACAGGTTCATTGTTCCTCAACAAGACGTGAGTACACGTGAACTTTTGTGTTTCTTGAGTTTTCAACGATCGATCCTTTTTTCCAAATTTCATTTTTCTTCCTGTCCCATAATACCGTTTGACACAAATGAAAATTCAATTGAATAACTTGCGCGCACGCACACACACACACATTTGATGCGATAAAAACGATCAAAACCCAAGTAAATACGTCGGACTACCCTACCATCGATCGCACGAAAATCAAAAGTGAAAATTCTCTCACTTCCGCCCCTGCACTCGTTTTCTCTCAACCCCGCGCTTCCCCGATACTCCAGACCGAATCGCACTAACAGCCGTGCCGCTGCTGCTGCTGTTTCAGGTCCTTCGAAGTCGAGCCGTCGAAGCGCTCCTCGCACCGTGGCATCTTCATCTTCGAGCGCGAGACCCTGGTGATGCGCAAGTGGCAGCTCCTCGAGTTCGACGGCAAGCCCTACTACGCCTTCGTCCCGGAAGAGGACGAGCCGATCAAGGAGGAGATCATTCCCGAGCTGACTGAGGACAGTCTCGTCAGCGGTGATGACGATGACAACTACCACCACGAGCTACGGTTCGAAAAGACGGAGCCCGAGCCACCGGCCCGCACTGACGAAGATCTCTCAGAGAAGGCAGCTGTCCCGGCCCGGCCGGCCCGCAAGACCAGGAGCAGCGGCAACGTCGTCCTTAACGGCCAGACGGCCGAGAGGAGGCGCTCGACGAGGATCAAGAAACCCGTGATCAAGGCCAAAGCTCCAACATCGCCGCCAGGGGTTGCCCCACAGTTTGGCAAGCTGTTCCAGATAAAGATGGAGGGCAACCAGGTGCGGCTCGAGCAGGTCAGCGTTCAGCCGGTCGGGGTCGCTGCTAAGCTCGAGGCCGGGGAGGAGGACAGTTCCGAGGATGTGGAAGCCCCGATGGGCAACGTTGGTGGTGAGAACGAGGATGACGACGACGATGACGACGACGATGATGACGACGACGACGACGACGACGACGACAACAGCGGCGGAAATAATGGTGGCGACGAGGAAGCCGAAGAAGAGGATGAAGTCAAGTCGCTCAGGTGCAAGGTCTGCTCGGAGAGCTTCGACTCGACGGTCGCGTTCAAGAAGCACGTCGCCCTGATGCACAAGCGCAAGGTCTGCGTCCAGGAGAATGGCACCTACAATTGCGCGGTCTGCGACTATCGGACGAATAAAAAAGCAGAGTTCGCCAACCACCTGCGCAACAAGCACGAGACCAACGCGAGCGCCGTGGGTGGCAGCAAACGGTCCGGGGCCTCCTCGCGCGTGGTGTTTCCCTGCTCGGCCTGCGGCTTCGTCTGCCGGTCGAAGCACTCGCTCCAGTCGCACTTTACGCGCAAGCACACGGACCGCTACGAGCACCAGTGCCACCTGTGCTCCAAGCAGTTCAAGGTCAAGGGCGACCTGACGAACCACGTGCGCTTCCAGCACAAGGAGAAGCCCGTTAACTGCGAAGTCTGCGGCAAGCTCTGCCAGAACACGGGCTCGCTCTACGTTCACCAAAAGTGGGCCCACTTCAAGCCCAAATACGAGTGCAAGCTCTGCCACAGGCGCATGGTCAGCGAGGAGAATTTAAACCAGCACATGGTCATGCAGCACGAAAAGCGCGAAAAGGTCTCAACACTTGTATTAACATCATAACATATTATAGAACGTTTTAGAACAAAAAGTTAAATTTGAAGGTCGTCTGTCAAGTCTGCGGCAAGACGTTCACGAAGCACGATTCGTATAAGCGGCACTTGGCGGTCCACACTGGTTCGAAGCCATACAATTGCGTCATCTGCAACAAACACTTCGCCCGCAGATCCCAGCTGAGGCAGCATCTTCTGATACACACGGGAAAAAGGCCCTTCGTCTGCGACATATGCGGGAAGGCTTTTACACAGAAGCCGGGGCTTATCTGTCACAGGTATTCGATTCGTCGATCCTTTTCTTTTCTCTTTTCATTACTTACCACTTGACACGGATTTAAATAATAATAATAATGATAATAATATCACGACAAACGTTGACAAAAATCATTAAAATCTGATTTGCCTCGCAGAAAAACTCACCCAGGTAACCATCCGCCCCTGCCGGTGATGCCGATCGGGGATCTCGTGAAGCAGTTTACCGAGGAGTACCTGGCGAACAAGTCCGGCCAGAAGAAGTCGGACGAAGCCGCCGCGATCAAGGAGGCCCTGGAGAATCTTGACGCTGAGGGCGAAGACGACGAGGAAGAGGAGGAGGATGAAGAGGGGGAGGACGAGGAAGGAGTGGAGGAGGAGATTGAGCTGGAGTTCGTAGAGAAGGAGGAGGTGGAGGACTACGAGGAGTATACAATGGAGTCCAAGGAGTTCGCGGAGTAGCGGGGTGGGGACAATGATGTACAGTGTACAGTTTGATTGTTGCGTTGCTGGTGTAATTTAGTATTTTTTCTTTTTTTTTGTCCTCGCAAGAAGTATTGTTTTCGAAGAATCACCGTACACCAAATGCCTTGCGACACTCTCGAGGCAGTGTTTTGTACCTATTTAGCTGGTAGATGCCTTTCGGTAGTAATTTCACAGCATAAATAAACGTTATTCAAGTATCAATGCGAACACAAAGTCTTTTTACGTTATTTTCATAAAACTTAAACTTCCCCAAAACCCACCCAGAAAGCTCATGTAAGACGAGTTGTATTCACCACCATACTTGTATAATTTAAGTTATTTTTGATCCAACAAAAACACTATCTTTAGTACGTAAAATTTCCACAGCGTAAACTAATAATTATTTCAACTAGAAGCGATCGATTACCAAATTGTTCATTTTCATTAACACATGTTGAATGTAATATGTAAAATGGCATTTCATGTAAAGAAGAGAAGATTCTAAATATAAGGGTTATTTTTCTTACTCGGCTGTTGTTTCTTCATTTCGACGATAAAACACTTAGCACAGAGCCATTAAAAACATCCCGTCCCTTTCCACAGACTTCTGTGATCGTCAAAGACCCACGACAAGTTCAGTATCTCGAGCTCCGTCGCGAGCCCGCCAGAGCTTCTTAGCCTACCATCCCTCGACTAACCGCCTCCTTCGGCTTTTCTTTTCAGGCCCAAGACGCAGCGAACCCGCGCGGCCAAACGACAACAGCAACAGCAGCAGGAAACAATCACCAGGATGAGGACACGTCGATCCACGACCCAGGCAGCGACGCCCCAGAAGCGCCAGCGTAGGAAACCCGAGGAGCCCCCGGAAGAGCCTAAGAGTATCGGCGACGAAAAAGTTGACGACGACTACGGGACGGGGGGGGAGGAGGACGACGACGACGACAATGGCTACTTCAACGTCGGCGGCCAGAGGAGCGGCTTCGACTGCCTGCACTGCGGCGAGAGCTTCAGACAGCGCAAGCACCTCCGCACCCACGTGGCCCAGATCCACGGGATTCTCTCCAAATATACCTGCGAGCACTGCGACAGTACGTTCAAATGCCGACAATCTCTCCGCGAGCATGTGATTCGCAAGCACACCGAGGGCTACCGTTTCGCCTGCGAGACCTGCGGCAAAAAATTCAAGATGAAGAGCGACCTTTACATGCACGTCCAGAGCATCCATGGGGACGAGCGCGAGGCCGTCTGCGAAATATGCCAGAAGACCTACCGCAACAGATTCGCCCTCAAGAAGCACCTGGCCCACGCGCACAACCAGGTGAAGTTATGAAAATTCCTCAATTAGCCCGACCCTTGGGATATTTCATAATTTTAGAAATTTTTTTCCCGAAAACTCAACAACCAGAGGCCCTACGAGTGCGACAAGTGCAAGAGGCGCCTCGCGACGAAGGAGTCCCTCGAGCAGCACGCCAAGCTCCACCTGCGAAAGGAGCGGACCGTTTGCCAAATATGCGGTAACACTTTCAGCGGTAACGATTGTCTGAAGAAACACATGCGCATTCATACCGGAGCTAGGCCCTTCGCGTGCAAAGTGTGCGGCAGGACGTTCAGACGGCAGAACACCCACAAACAGCACCTGCTCATCCACAGCGGTCAGCGGCCGTATGTGTGCGACATCTGTGGAAAAGCTTTCACGCAAAAGCCGGGTCTTATCACGCACCGAAAAAAGCACCAGGGGCCACTGCCACCGCTGCCGGTCGTGTCGATCGACTTGTTCATCGCCGACCTCATGGACAAGTCGAAGAATAAAGTCGTTGTCGGTTAGTAATAGACGCGAGTTGTTTATTCTCTTTTTTTTTTTTTCTTCCAAACGTTGTGACTCCACCTGTTGTAAATAACGAAAATAGTATTATGCACAGGTTGGTTGAAGATTGAGGAGCCACGGTGATTATTTTTTTTTTTCTTCTTAATTTTTTTGTTTTTCAAAGCACACACTGACCGAGAGTCTTCGAAGATTCGTAAGCCTGTATAGTTAAGATACATTTGTGAACGCAGACGTGGCGTCGATTCCTGTACCTAATATAAGATGTAAAAGTATTGAACGGGCGGTACTTGAAATGTATATTTTCAATAAAAAAAAAGAATAAAAATTAACCGCATGATGAAGTTTGGAGTTATTTCCACAACAACGATGTTCGGCCACAATTACCGAATAGTAAGTATATGAAAATCATGGCGTTTATTTTTCACAGGTCGTTTTGGCAAGTAAGTAAACGTAAATTATCATCTTGAGTTCTCAGTATATGCATACTGTGACTGCGTGCGTAGACAGCTACTTAGTCGCTAGAACGTAACTTTCTCTGCTTGTTGCAGTTAAAATATATTCAAGTTTCATGTTTTTTATACATCTATTTTCTTTTTTTTACGTGCATAGCATTTTGTTTCTCTTTAATTGCGCTGTTGCAACATCTTATCATTTGCTTTTGTTGCATTTACTTGAAATTTCTGATGTCGATGATCTTCTAGACTTTGATTAAATATTCACGTAGACAATGCTAAAAGAGTAGAGTAGAAAAAAAAAATTCATCGTTCACGCAGGTAAGAAACAGTATCGTAAGGTTGTAGAGGTAAAAAAACGTGCACGTTGCTCTTTCTTTCCTTTTTTTTTTTTTTTTTTTTTTTTTTTTTTTTTTTTTTTTTTTTTTTTTTTTTTTTTTTTTTTTTTTTTTTTTTTTTTTTTTTTTTTTTTTTTCTGTCGCATAGATGGCTGTAAATGTCACCACCTCCCTTATATTCCCCATCACCTCCGATCGAAACCTTGCGTCAAACGAACCCCCTCGCCCCCCAGATTTGGTGTTCTAGATGTCGTGGACTGTATGCAATTTGTAAAAAAATAAAACAAAAAAAACCCTATTTAATCTTGTCTCGTTCCTCTTGCAGGACAGCACCGCCAAGCGCCACCGCTAGAGCTTCTTCCTACTACAGCATCGCGCCCCGCGGCCGCCGCGGCCAACCGCACCGCTGCAGCGCGTGTCCCCTGAGTTTCGGTAGCATGAGCAAGCTGGCCGAGCACCTGAGCACCGTCCACTCCATCGAGCGGCCCTTCGAGTGCGACCTCTGCTCCGTCTCGTTCCGCAACCCCCTGAGCTTCGCCCGCCACCGGCGCACCCTCCACTCCCAATCCGGCAAGCCCTACGCCTGCGAGCTCTGCGACTACGTCTGCCACCAGCGGTCGAATCTCGACGTTCACCTGCGCCGACACGCCAAAAATTACGCCTACCGGTGCGACGTGTGCGGCAGGGGCTTCGTGCAGCGCGCCGAGGGCGAGGAGCACCGGGCCCTGCACCGGGCCGGGGCCGGCAGCCACGAGTGCGGCCTCTGCGGCCGTACCTGCAATTACAAGCGAAACCTCGTGGCCCACCTACGGCTCTGCCACCCGGAGACCTGCGGCGAGGCCGTGAGCTGCGACCAATGCTCCAGACTCCTGCCGGACGAGCGCAGTCTGCGCAGACACGTGGCCAAGAGCCACGCCGGGCCGGCGGCGGACAGCAAGCTGCTCTGCGAGCTGTGCGGGGCGCAGCTCTCGTCGCGCAAGGCGCTGGTCCAGCACGGCAGAGCCCATCGGGGCGAGAAGGTGGCGGAGTGCGACGTCTGCGGGAAGGGGTTCGCCAAGTGGGATAACTTGAAGGTCCACCAGAGGATCCACACCGGTAATCATATCATTATTAGATCGGAAACAAATTTTCTCGTCACGCATTTGAGATAAACTTTTTTTTTTTTCCACTCTATATTTACCTCGCGCAAAAGTTCTTCGGGTGCAGCTGGTGGTGTTTATATTTCACATGATCGGTGATACCGTTCGTTGCCGCAGCCCCCCACTCCGTTGCATTCGACGGATTATTTCCCAATCGAGCTTGCATTTGAAAATCCACACAAGGTATACGAAACGCGAACGCAGAAGCACGTTGATGCTGTGGAAGATCTGTATACGCTATAGTGCACGTATGAACGATTGAGCAACACTTTCACATCACTTGATCGAAGAATCTCGTGAAATCGATTGGACCAAATCCGAAGTCTTATGTGTGTTCCGATGTTGAACCTTGCAGAACACTGGAAAAAAAATAGAGTCCAGCATTATTTTCGCTGGAGGAGCAAATTAAAAATGTTTTACCATACTGTTTTGAATCTTAATTTTGTTTGTATTGATCATTCGAATAAACATTTTTATTTTTTCCAATATCCCCTACCCTGTGTATACGTCAATAATTGAAGAAAATAAAAACAGGGGACAAGCCGTATCTGTGCTCCGTCTGTGGTAAAGATTTTACCCAGAGGACGAGTTTGGTGCACCACGTCAGGGCCATGCACGCAGGTGAGAGGCCGTACAAGTGCGACATGTGTCCCAAGGCTTACGTCGCGGCGTCGATTCTCAGGAAGCACGTCAAGAAGACCCACCAGACGAGCGTCGAGAGGTAGCCCAGATGGAGGCGCAAGCTTGCCGTTGATGTTGACGTAGCGGCGTGGTCCAGCGACATTGCAACTGCGTCGTCGTCGTTGTCGGTCCCGTCGATGTTTAGGCGAGCTCTCGCTGATTACTGATTTTTCTCTCATCCTCCTTCCCCTCTATCGATACGGTCGGGTGGAACGGGAAAATACCTGCGCGTCGTCAGGCCTTCTTGCATTTTCTATTTCCGGGAGGACAATGTAGTACTAATACATAAATCTAAGCTTTTTTTCCATATAGAGCCGTAGTAACTAATGCTTTTATATAGTAGACATTGCAAACGTAATTTGAGCTTGTCAGTTCTGGCTATGATGAAATGTGTGATGCTTGCGTAGAGAAAGAGTGGCCAAAGGTAAAACAATACTAAAAGAAACGATTTAATATTGCAGCGAGGCAGTCGCAGATCCACTGTTGGCGCTAGACAACGACGAGTTCAACAAGATCAAGCAAGACATCATCGATTCCTTTAAGCCGAGGTAACAAATCACAAACACATCACCCAGGGAGTCGAGTATGATTAAGTTGTCTGATGCAGTGAACAAATAGTAAAAGAAAATTTTGATCAATTGTTAAAAATCAGGGGTTCTTTCTAACGCATGAAACCCCTTCATCTAATAATAATAATAATAACACTAAAACGCGTTTTTATCAAGTTTCTTAATCCGATACAAATCGGCTCTCGACCAACATATACATATATACATATCGTGATACTCGTACTACAACACCAATGACCACAGCTGCGACGACCCGGACCGCATGTGCGACGTCTGCGGCCAGAGCTTCGCCTACTTGAAGCACCTCGTCCAGCACCTGGTCGACGCCCACGGGATAGACCGGCCCTTCAAGTGCGACCACTGCGAGAAGACCTATCCCCAGCGTTTCATGCTCAACGCCCACGTGCGCCGACAGCACGGGCCAACTCCCGTGATCGCCTGCGCGCATTGCAAGTACTCGACTCGCGACAGGGTCAAGCTCGAGCGGCACATTCGCCGGGTGCACGGGCACGAGCTGCCCGGCATCACCGGGCTCCACGGCAACCAGGTCTACCATCAGGTAAGAGGTCCATAGTCGACGCGCGCAACGTTGCTGAAACCTCTTCGAAACGTTGAAAACTTGGACGAACGTTTTTGGGGGTGTCCGCTGCTAACTGGTAACGCCACGACATTTTGGCACACCATTCGAGACGAAAACAAAAGATCTTGAAGAGATTTTTTTTTTTTTTTTTTTTTTTTTTTTTTTTTTTTTTTTTTTTTTTTTTTTTTTTTTTTTTTTTTTTAATAATTATTTTTTTTTTTTTTTTTTTTTCTCTTTTTAATCTTTTTTTTCTTTCTTGTTATTTTCTCATCGCTTTTAAAACATGATCAGCGCTCGGGGTATAAAACCGGCATATACTCGGATTTTTAATGTTCTATTCGTTGTTCGTTTTTTTTTCTCTCTTTCTTCGCGTACAAATAACTAATTGTCGAGATTCCGAAATCCATCGCAACGATCGCCGGCCAGCGACGCTCACATCGGCTCGCCGGCCCCGCTCAGCAGCTTGTCCAGATACGCCTGGACCGCGTCGTCCTGGACGCCGCGCAGCACCGCGATCGACTTCTCGTAGTCCGCGTCCGTGTCCGCGCTCGCGCTCACCGAGCCCAGCAGCAGCAGGCCCACCAGACTACCCACCCGGTCGCCGCTGCGCGTCAGTCCCTCGACCACGCCCAGATGGTAGCTCGGCGGCTTGTGCCGCTCGCGGATGATCTCCCCCAGCGAGCCGGCCACGTCGTGGATCATCAGCTCGGAGAACCGGTCGACGAACTTTCTCGCGCACCCGATGCACCGGCTGCCAAAGTCCTGCGGCGAGACCTTGCTCGACAGCACGTACTCCCGGTACAGGCTCAGCCGGATCCTCGAGGGCAGGGCCTGGTGGTCCCTCAGCGACGACTGCAGCAGGTTCAGAAAGCCGTTGACCACCTGCAGCCTCCAGAACGACGTGGACTCGTGCTCGAGCTCCAGTACCAGCGAGCCGAAGAACTTGTGGACGCTCTCGTCGGCGGGATAGCAGCCGGGCCTGGTGGGCAGCGGCTTTCCGTACTGCTCGAGGACGAGCTTTAGCAGATTGACGACTACCTGCAGCCTCTTGGGGAACTCGGCCTCCTCGGCCGGCAGGAGGTAATGGGCTATGGCGAATCTCTGGGCGACGCAGTTCACCCCGGGCGCCTCGGGATCGAAAAAGTACCTGTCCAGCACGCGCGTCACGACGCCCTCGGACAGAAAGGCCGTGCGCTTGGCGTCCAGGCTCTCGATCAGCGAACTGACGATGTTGTTCTTGGTGCCGAGGGCCAGGCCCTTGGTAGTGAGCGCCTCCACCGTATCCAGGTACTCGCTCACGTAGTCGGAGAGGTAGTGCCGGTGCACGGCGCCGAGATTGTCGAACAGCCCGGACAGTTCGACCAGATTGTTGGCCGTGCTCTGGCGCATCGCGTTGCTCACCAGTTCCCAGCTTCGCTCGTTCGGGGCCTCCTCGAAGGCGCGCAGGATCATCTTGGTGACGACGAGCCGTAGCCCCGGGTTCGCGCCCACCTCGTACTGCTCCTTCAGGAACTTGAAGTACTCGTCCATCGGCGCGGTTAATTTGTACAATCTGACGCCCAGCTTCTTCACGGACATCTTTGGACTCTCGGTGAGCCGGCGCGAGAAATTGGACATGCGCTCGGCGGAGACGCGGTGCGCCAGCGAGGTCAGGGTCGACTCGGCGTGCTGGATGAACTCGGAGTTGACGAAGCGCATGAGGAAGCCCAGGAGGATCGGTGGACTGGCAAGCTTCAGGGCCCAGAGGATGTCCTTGGTCCTGGCGTACTTGTCGCGCGCATCCTCCTCGCTCGCGTCCACCTTCAGCGCCGTCTCTATGTCCAGGGTCGCGAGTAGGATCTTACCGACGGAGTCGCCCTCCAGCAGGATCCCGAGAACGATCACGTAGCCCCGGTCCCTGATCCGGGCTATGCTGCGCTCGACGAACCTCACGGGTATGTCGCTGTGCCACCTGGTGGCCGCTACGAAGCGCCTCGCCGCTCTGCTGCCGCTGGCGAGTTTCTCAGCCGCCTGCTGCAGGTACGCCTCCCAATTGGCGAGTATCCTCCTCGGGTCGCGCCTCAGGAGAGCCAGGGCACGCCCGGACTCCACGTCCTGCACCGCGTTCGGATCCTCGAGCCTGGACGCGTAGAAATCCGGAAAGCTCTTCTCAACCAGCTCCTGGAGCTTCCGCCTCCGGTACGACTGTCGCTGGCTCGCGTCCGACAGCAGCTTCACGACCATGGTCTCCAGCCACGGGACCTGCTCGATCCTCCATTTCTTCTTCTCGTGCTCCTGGCGCAGATCCGCATTTCTCTTCAGTCTCTTGGTCAGCGGGTGGTGTTTTCTGTTGTACGCGTCCATGGCCTTCAGGACGCTCAGAGCCACGGACAGCTGTCGGTTCGGATCATTCCAGACGTCGTGGATCTCGGGGTACTTTGTCCAGGCCAGGTTGAACAGCATCTCCATGGCGCGCCGTTCGACCACGCGGTCGCCTCGACCAACGTTCCAATTCGGAAAGCAATGCTCCACCTTGACCACGAGCAGAAGGGAGACGGCGTCCCTCAGCGACTGGAATGAACAGCCGTCCTCGTCCCCGAGGTCCAGGTAGTGCCTTACCGCGCCCTCGAGGATCCACTCGGTCGCGCTGACCTGCGTCGAGAACAGCTCGCCCCTTGCATGGACGTGCCCGACGATGGCCATCAGCCTGTCCCAGTGACGACTGTCGAGCAGCCGCACCGAGTCGGCCCAGTGCAACTGCAGCGCCTGGAAGATCGCACCGAGGACCGGCATCCGTTCGTTCCGGTGCGACTCGTGGTAGAGGTCGAGCGCTTCCAGCAGGTGTTCGGGGCTCCCGTAAACCCTGGACGATACGAGCATCGAGACGAACGCGGCCTCCCGGTCGCTCGGGTTGCTCAGCTCGCGCATCTCGGCTTTCAGTCTCGGCAGCAGCTTTCCCGGTGGCAGGTACGACCTGAGGAACTTGGTCATTTCGGGATCGTCGGCGTGCGCCCGCAGGTTACGCTCGGCCAGGGCCTCCCGCTCCTCGGCCGGCAACAGCTCCGCGAACCTGGTCCCCCGCGAGCCGCAGAACCACCTGTCCGTGGGAAAGTCCTGGTGATAGACCGCCTTGTACTTTTTCATCATGAGCTGAATCCTGTCACCGTGATCGTAGTGCTTCAAGTGGCCGAGCATCTCGTCGAGGTCGAAGGTTTCCCTGTCCCCGTCGAACAGGTTCTCGTACAGTCGGTCGAATTCCTCCCTGCTCAGGCTACTGCTGACCAACTCCAGGGGCAGGAGCTTCAGGTACACGCGGGGCTTCTCGATCAGCGCGTCCTTGAGTTCTCGCAAAAACTGCACAGCCCTCGTCTTCGAGAGCACGAGGGCTCGATCGGGGGTCAGCTCGTAGAGCTGGACGAATGCCCGTGGGTGTTTCTTGACGAGCTTCGGGACGAGCGAGTCGTAGGCGAGTATACGGACATCGATGAGCCTACGGTCCTTGGCGTTGTCCTCGTTCTTGGGATTCGCCAGCTGGAGATACCTCAGAGCCACATGCGGCTGCCTCTCGTACAGCCTACCGACGACACCCGCGGGTAGGATGATCTTGTGCTCGAGTATCTTCTCGTAGGCAAAGTCGGACGAGCAGGCGGCGAGCAGGGGCACAGCGAGCCTGTAGCCGTAGGCGTCGGCGAGGGCCTCGAAGAATTGCTCGGCCTTGCGCTCGTGGCCCAGAAGGGAGCGCGACAGGTTCTTGACGATCAGGCGGCGCGCGCGCAGCGACACCCGCGGCACGAACTTGAACATGAAGCTCTGGGCGTTGACGTGACTGTCGCCGCCGTCGAAGAACCAGCGCGCGGCCAGGGCTACCTTGTTCACGCCGGGGTCCTCGGACTCGAGGCTCTCGATTATCACGTCCCTGTTCTTGAGGGCGTCGCCGATCGTGGCGCGCGCCAGGGCCGCGAAGCCCGCCGGGACGTCGCGGTACTCGTGCTCGAGGGTGGCGGCCTCCTTCTTGTCCCGGACGTCGGCGATCGCGCCGTTGAGCAGGGCGTTGAGCTCGGCTCGCTTGCCCCCCGGCGTTCGTTCCTTGAGAGCTTGGATGGCCGACAGGTGGAGCGTGTCGTGCAGGCTCTCCTTGGCCTTGAAAAAGTCCTGGACCGATCTCTGGAGCTGTAGCAATCGATGAGACGCATTTAAATTGTATTATGTTCGCAGAGCGTTAACCTACTTTCGAAATTTTAATCGTAACTGTACTCACAGTGTGGCACCAGTCCCACACCGTTGCTGGCATTTTGCGTTTTGTCGTTGAAAAATCGTTTACTCTTCGATTTTAAACGGGGCAGCGTTACTTGAATTTCGAAGGAATCTGCGTTGGGTTACATTTTCACGGGGAATTTTGATCGCTTGCATTATATGTCCGAGCCTAAAAGCAAACGTCGAGCCAAATGGGTAACAGAGACGTGAATATAGGCAATCGTGAACTCACCCGTATATATATTTTCCGATCGGCGATCGTCTGCCGAAAATCGAACGTATAGTTTATAGTATATACTTATGACTCCGCTGCTCCGTCGCGTTCGGCACTTTGACGCTTTTGCTTCCGTGATGGGCGTAGCTTTTACTATTGTTGCTCGGGAAAACTGCGGGTAAAGGTTAGACTGTCCGTAGCGTACATACGACATAAAAATAAAAAATGACTCATCGCGAGCGCGAGTCACGCGTACCGCTACATTATGTATGTACCCACTAATAATTTAAGATTTTTTGATATGATAAAACGAATGGGTATATACCTATATGCATGTGAGTATTGATTGGAAATGATCGAGGGACTTTGATGGTCGGAACAAACGAACTGTATACACTCATACATGTATGCGATGAGATTTGAAATGAGTGTTGCCTTACATAAAGTAATACCTTTATCAATTTTGATAAAGCATATTGCATGCGATGAATTCACGATTTTTTGCTATTTATACGTCGTCCCGTTAAAACTGATAATTTTATCATAATTACAAGAGTATTCGAATGATCAAACCAATTTTACTCGTCGCTAAACTTCATAAATAACATTTTCCATAAAGCATTGCAAAAAAATTATCCAAAGTAACGCGATTATCAGGTCTTTCGAAATCACAACGCAATATATCTGCACACATTTTACGTGCTGTAATAATAATTATTATAATTGAAGGAACAATTACCTACCTTACACAAATCGAAAATTCTATCCTGCAAACTATATATCGACCGCGTAGACAGTTGTGAACAATATCCTCCGACCTATCCTCTCGTCTGAATTGTGCCCGCAGCAACAGCAGCAGCAGAACTACGAGGTGTCCAGTTTCCTGCGCGACTTCGAGTACATATCGCGCGGCGAGCCGATACCGAAGAAACGGGGCCGGGGCCGGCCCCCGACCGGCCGCTCAAAGCGCACCGCCCAGACCTATCTGTGCGCCGACTGCGGCAAGGAGCTCAAGACGATCAAGGGCTTTCAGATCCACATGCGGCTCCATACCGGCGAGAAGCCCTACGTGTGCAAGGACTGCGGCAAAAAGTTCGCCTGCGAGACTCTGCTGCGCACCCACACAGTTACGCACACGGGCGAGCGACGCTACATTTGCGACATCTGCGACAAAGCTTTTACCCAAAGATCGACCTTGGTCGTGCACAAACGGTAATTACTCTTCTTTCAGCAATATAATGGAGAGAGTACGATCATTTTTGTTATTATGTTTGATGCTGCTGGCAGACTTGAAATATTGTCAATTTATTTTTGTGTATAGGTACCACAGCGGCGAGAGGCCCTACGTCTGCCGGTTCTGCGAGCGCGGCTTCGTTACTAGATTCATGCTCAAGAACCACATGAAGGTCTGCGATCCCGAGGTTCATTATTACTAAATTAATGCAGTCACTGTTTTGAGATAATTTTGATTGCCGCGCGAGTTTAGATGAATTTTTTTAGGGGCAAAGAGAATAAGTAAATCTTTGTAGTGAGTATACAAATGGGGCTGTCGGGAGGGAAATACGGAATTTTATTGGAAGTACATACTTCGTTTTCACACGCAACCATATCATTGATTTATATCATCGTAACCGCAATATCAAAGGTATAACGTAGATTTGCTTTTTAGTTAGGTAAGATTTTCATCATATCGAGTCGAATAAAAAATTTCGGCTCATTTTTTCGTTCGTTTGAAAGTCAATTTATTGATAGTGCTACTTTAATCAGAAGTAAAATATGTATTGAGGTCGTACAAAAGAGTACCACTGTGTCCATCAGTGAATATAATATGGTGATAAAACAAGTTTAATGGTGTATTGGCTATTTATGGTTGCCAAATAGGTGAAAACGCGTACCATTTATTAGAATTATCTATGCTAAAAAATGATATTTTATTTATTAGCAACAGATCGTGCATTCACTGAACGGTAAGAACTAAAAATGAGGGCTGATTTGTCAGTTCCTTGTATCCTTTGTGCCATTGGTTCATTGTATATGCCTTATTATGTGCCAAGTGTCCTATGATCTGCCAAAGCGTGCCGAAACATTTCACAATGTGCCAAATTCGTGCCAAAAAACATTGTAAGACCCTCGCTATTAAGCATGCACTTATTTTCTGCACAAATTTCCACCTCACAGTATAGCTACCTCTCACATATTTTTTGTGCATAATTTTTTTTAACGTGTGTGACATCCTATCTGTCCGGTGCAATAGCTTCCATGAGTTTTTATTTTGCGAGTCTTTGCTAGTTGACAAACGTGATTCGTTGGATTTTTTTTAATTTTTAATTTATAAATGTTTATTAGTAACATTTAAACTCAATTATAGTTGAGTTTCTCAGATAATAAGCCACTATAACTTTTACGTATAAAGTCAATGAGAAATGAAGGTAAAAACTTCGTAAAAACACTATATACTATCTAGAAAATCTAGTCTCGTAATCGTAATGTTTGCGTAATCATATTCAATAAAAACATCAACACATCATGACGTAATATCAAAGTCGATGCAATAATTAGAGGATTTAAGCAACTATTATCAAAATTGAACGTATCATTCATTGTTTAAACTTAGATGGTGTACTCAATATCAATTATTTTTAAGTAGATGATATATACGTATAGACTACTTAAAAGCATTTAATTTAGTTAAGTAAGTTACTGAAAAACTAAAAGAAAGTATTAGTAAGTAGGTTAACTATTGAGAGCCAAAGATTTTACGGAAATAGGGTTACTGAAATTATTATTATCTAAACCAGTATTATTTTTATAAAGTACAGTTTTTTATTTAAGTACAATATTATGAATGGAGCATACTATTTAATTATAAAAACGACCATTATTACTTGCATTTTTTTTTAACTATTACATAACTTAATACAATCATTGCTAACAATAACACATGATAACTGTAAAGTTATGCATGAAGAACTGCTAAGCAATCATAAAAGTTGAAAACAGTACAATAATAATGATGAAAAATACAACTGAGTATCAATATAACAAAAATAATCAGCTAATAAATAATCAAAATATAATCCTATCAAATCAGTGTAATAAAAGTACTATATACAATATTTTCGTGTTAAAACTAAAGCACTAGAATGCCTTGATTATATTGCCTGTCATTAAGTGCATTACTTACGTATAAAATGAAGCCTTAAAAATAATTAAATGTGCCCTTGAATGAAAAAAATTGCGTAATAATTCGCAGTCAAATATAAATGTGCCAAACAAGCTTTATTGTATCGTCAGATAATCGTCCGCTTACAAGTGCCCATGATATATAAAAAATATACTCAAATAAATATTGACAAATAATAAGTTACGACAAGCACGAAAGGTAATGACTTTTTGATTCTATGCGAGTGAAAGAATTTTTATTGTAATATTGTCGGTAATAAAAAACTTATGATTTTTTTGCACCAACAAATGGACACAATCGCGCATAAAGTGACTTTGAAATTTGAAGTTCAAACTTCTTGTATACAATAATGACGTGATTCCTTTGCGGTTATGATTAAAAACAAATTACCAAAGTTCTTGTTTTTTTTCTTTTTTTTTTTTCCATAGTTATTTTCGATCCGAAATAACGTATCAAGTCATAGCTGTCGTGACTGAAAGTATATCCTTAAAAGAGTAGATGCATGAAAATACGTAATTTCAGCGATATATATTTATTGATACATATATATAGCCAGTAGAAAATCAATGGTGTACACAAAAAATGTAATACTATGAAATAAAGACGTATCGAAAGGATGATAAAAGCGCACGACGATTCATTTCCGGTATCCAAATAAATTTCCAGCAGTCCCCCTACAAGAAATTTTCTATGCGCAGGTCGACCCCTCCGTCGCTCATTTTCCGGCCGAACTGATGATCGATGTTCTGCAGGAGCGCCCGGTTCCTCACGCTGACGTTCTTCGGCTTGACGTGAATAGCCCGAAAACCTAGGTGGGCACACACGAGCACGAGAGATCATCACCGATCGCGCACACTCGAATCACCATTTCACGACTCACGGGTCTTGCGGTCGGCCTGCAGCTGGCAAATGTCGCGGATCGTCTCGAGGTTCCGCACGATCCCGTCGTACTGCACGCGCTCGAGCCTCTTGCAGTGCGTCAGGAGTGATATTATCAGGTCGTCCAGCATCTCCCGGTTGTTCCGCAACTGGAGCATCACTTCGGCTGCAACGCGGAACGACCTTGGCCCCTCACGTGATCAATCTATACATATGCGTGCGATGATAATAATAATACGCGCGCGGTAATACCCAGAGTCTCGGTGTACTGGTTGATCAGCAGCCCGACGGTGGCGCGGAAATTCCGCGAGCGGCTCTGATCCCAGACGTAGCCTCCGTACATCTGGAACTTGGCGAGCGGGACGCTGGGCAGCAGCAGGTAGCTCATGTCCTCGTGGTGCGGTATGTTGACTGCGATGAATCGATCGTCAAAAACGGTGACCAAAAAAAACAACAACAAAAAACGTCATTCTCACTGATGGTGAGGGAGACGGTGAGGCGGGGACAGGCGTCGACGAGGCCGTGCCAGGCCGCGTTTCCCAGACGGTGCTGCCTCGAGTCGGAGTCCCGCACCGAGACGTGCAGCGTGCGCAGGCTCCCCGACGCCCCGGAAGCCAAAGCCCCCAGTGCGCCGTCCGACAGCGCGGGGTAGTCCAGGCTCAGGTGAGACAAATTCTGCAGGCGCCCGAGCAGTCTCAGGTACCTGTGCCGGATCGGACGCGGGGTTCGGGGGTCAACGATCTCCGAGTACCGATGGGCTCGGCGAAGAAAAAAACGCCCACGAGTCGCGATTGCCGCGAAGACGGCTATCAACTCGGATTCGGGTCGACGGCAAATTTTGTTTTCGATGCCATACGGGGCACAAAGACACTCTCGAATGATTGTGATCAACCAGCCTTGTCCAAACTATTTCGTAGTATCCTCGCGAAAAAACCGTGACACGCGATTCGTGTAATAGCGGAAACGCCGCGCCGTGTGTCACTTGATGTACAAAACGTGAGAGAACAGCCGCGCCTCTTCGAACCCGAATCCGAGTCGGCCGCTCTGTCCTCGCTGCAAAGTTTCTTCGCGGCGAGTCTCAACCTCGAGCTGCTGTACGGCGTCTGCCACTCCTTGAAGGCGCCCCGCAGGTCAAGCGAGGCGAGCCGGGGACCGCTGGCCTTGGCGACGACCGCGAGCAGCCGCAGAGCGTCCGCCAGGCTCAGGTTCGCGTTGACCAGGCTCAGGACCCTCAAGTCCTGCTGGCCCCTGGTACGGGAACGACGAGAAACCGATAATCATCCCGACCAACACTAAAACGCGTTCGAACTCACGCCAGCAGGTTGGCCAGCTGGAAGAGCAGCTTGGCGCAGTTGCCCCACTTGCGGCCGTACGCCCAGTCGGTGAGGACGATCTCCTGGAGCTGCACCCCCCGGCCGAGGACGAGGCCGACAAAGTCCGAGCCGGCCTCGACCTGGTCGCAGCAGTGGCCGACTCGTCGTTCCTGACTGCAAGCCGGCTGGCCGCCGTTGTAGGGCCGCGACCAGGCGAGCTCCAGGCTGCGCATGTGCCTCCCGTAGTTTATCTGGGGCGGGGGGGTGTTCGAGGGAAATATAATGGGATCTCCTTGGTGAACAAAAAAAGAAAAAAACGAATCGGTTTGCCCATCCGCGCGGACGCGATGTAAATTTAGTGAAGGAGAAATCGAAACCCGCGACGAGCTTACACATCTCCCGAATCGTGTTTTCTTTTTCTTTTTTCCCCCAGATCCTGAATATTGTTTTTTTTTTTTTTTTTTTTTTTTTTTTTTTTTTCTTTTTCTCTTTTGTTTCGCGAGCATACAAACGCCGGGAGCACCAACCGCGAGCTCGACGGCGAGGAGGTCGCGGGAGCCGAGGTCCCGGTCAATGTTGACCTTGCAGCGCCGCCAGAGGCTGGGCGAGCCGAGGCAGCGGGCCCAGTGGGGGCACACTCGGGCCACGCTCAGCCGGTCCCGGCGCTCGAGGTACCCGAACACCTGGATCAGGATCAGCTCCGGCAGCTGCGCCCACATGGTCCTTCCCCCTCCGCCTCCTCCTCCTCCTCCTGCTCCTCGTTGCTCATGCCAGTCGAGCCGGTCTTCATCGTCGACCGGGTCGCCCAGCTTTTTCCCTCTGTCGTTTCGTCCAGGAGTTTTATCGCTTCGGGGACACTTGCTCGCGGGGCACTCGCTGATGGCTGTTCACCGTGATTAAGTGTATATTACAGGGTAATGGGCTTGCGGCGGCGACCGCGGTGGATTGTTTATGTTTTGACTGTGTGAACATTGTTCGGGGTGAGAGTACGATTTTGTTTTGTTTTTCCTTGGATATAATGAATCTGAAATGAATCGTGAGCGGACGGAGGGATACAGTGGAGACAACACTGATTTCGAAAAGAGTTTATTTATTTTTCAACAAATTGAGCCTCTTTCGAAAGGGTCGAAATTCGCGAATCACCGGATCGGTATCTTAACTCTCTGTAAAGCCACTATGCGGTTCGTGAAACGTTTGTATAAGAACTCTCTCGATCCTCCCATCGTGATTACCGCTTTAATTGAAAAACGCATCTTACTTTCGACGTGCTGATCTTAAAGTTACTGGGTTTTTTTTATATTTATACACAATAAGGCTTACTTGGTATAATGATTTTCATCTCGAACGAACATTCTTGGATTACGATACCCTCAGTTTGAACAATAAAAACACGTATCAATTTAATTAAGTACACTTGTTTATTTACAATAATTATAATATCTATAGAGATGAAAATCTGTTGTACGCACGCAGCTCAATTTATACGAATACCGCATAAAAATACTTTTTCTTCTAAAAGTTAGGTGTACAGTTTGTGTAAAGGCGTTGTGATTTCGTATGTTATGAAATATATATGTCTAAAAATATATCCAATCTATTATATCTGACATTTGCTTGTGTAAATTCGGAATCGTCACCATCATCATCATCAACATTCGCCCAATGGATACCTAGCATCATGTTTCTATCGCTAACGTTTCATCTTACTGTTTGTTAAACTACGTCCTACATTATACGAAAGTTCTGACAGTCTCGATACCCAATCTGTCCACAATAATTATTTACAACATAATACTATGAGCCACGTAATACTTATGGATACATATGTATACTCTGTTATTGCACTCTTAGGAAACCTGAAATGTAGCTCTGTTTCTGCGTTAAAAAACGTTTCGTACAAAATACTGTATTGTTTTTCGGAGCGAAAAAATCGTGCGGGCACCTTTTGTTGCTAACGTCCTGTACAGGCACTTGTAATTTAATTATCACCTTTTGCGTATTACGTAGTTCGAATCGACCCTCTGTTCTCCAATGCATGGCTGCATCATTCAATATGTATAGGTATACTATCTGATTATTACATGTTTATTAAAAAAAAAAAAAAAAAAAAGACTGCTGTCAAAGCAGACCGGCCCCGTCGACGAGGATAACTTGCATAATTTACCTACGTGTATAATATATAATATGTATGTATATAAAAATTTGGCATCTCGCGTACTAATAAATAACATCGAGTCGAAGCGAGGAGAGGGAATAAAATCCAGCTCCGCACTTTGACTCCAAAACATTGTACGCGCTTACAATCACAAGTTCGGCTCTAATTACACGCGGGTGGGATGCTCCCGCATATTTGGCATTCTTTTACGACAATAGTTCACAAGAGGA